>VZTD01002789.1:28063-47110 GCA_013397725.1 Rhagologus leucostigma | reverse complement strand
CAGTCTGGGGACAACGCAGTGGGGTGATGGCATGGGCACTGCATGGCCGGTCTGGAATACGGTGGGGACACAGCGGAGTGGTGACTTGTCCAGCGTGGCCGGTCTGGGGACAGCACCGAGGGACACGGTGAGGTGATGACTTGTCCAGCATGGCCAACTTGGGAACAGCACTGTGGGGTGATGGCATGGGCACAGCATGGCTAGTTTGGGGACATGGTGGGACAGTGACATGGGCTCAGCAGGTTGGGCTGAAAGATGGGACAAGCTGTGTTCCAGGAGCTCTTGGAGGTTTAGGATGAGGTGACACCTGCCTGGTGGGGCAGGACATGGGATGGGGCTGTGGTGGATGCTGAGGTTCCTAAACTGGGTACCTTGGATGGGAAGGAAGGAAAGGCAGCTGGTGACAGAGGGTGAGGAAAAGGGCACAGCAGGACAGATGGAGAGGCCACGGTGTGAGGTTGTGGGGCTGGAATGATAACTGTGAAAGCAAAGCAATGGAGAGCAAAGAGAATAGTTTAAATTTCGGGAAGGAAGAACCCCACAGGTTTGGCAGGAGCTGGACACAGATCGAACCAGGCTTTCTAAGGAAAAAAACCCCATCCCTGTAACCACGTTTGTAAATGTCCTACTGGAAACAGCAAAATGGATGGCAGCCTTCATTTTGGGAGCAGCAGGAGCTGCCGTGCAGGTGCTGTGGCTGTCACTGACTTCAGCCATGTTTGAGGAGGAACCGAGCGATTGTTCCTTGACTTCTGCTGGAGTCCTTCCTCCTGGAAGGAAATTGCCATACCCTGAAAATGAAGCAGCCTTGGTGTCATTCCTTGGTAGCTGCACAGCTGTTAAAAAGATGTGAGCAAGGAATCTGGGCTGAAAACAAGGGATCAAGATTCTGCTGCATCTCGGCTGTGACTGGCGGTGCCGAGACATTGTCCTTACTGTATCCATGGGAAGTTTTAAGAGTGTTCCTGCTCTTTTTTTGGTTGCTGGTGAAAAAGGCAGCTTCTTTTTTGCCCTTAGTGTGAAAAATAGGAATAGGGGTTTGTGGGGCTGTTAATTAGAGACCTGTTAGTTAAAAGGCTGCAGGGACATGAAGGAGATCTTTGCTGTGAGAATGAAGGAGGACTCAAAGCTCTGCGTTAGGTGATGATTCTCTGCTGCCTTGCTCAGGGCAGTTTCTGTGTCTTCTCTGCAAAATGTGGTTTAAGGTTGGGTGCTGAGAGTGGCATGGGATACTTTAAGGAAAACAGGTGCTCTGTCAGCTTCCAAGAAAGGGTTCGGATCCAGTCTGGAAAGGCAATGTGGTGTGATTTGGGATTACAATGCAGTCTGACTTTCCTAAGTGATTCTTGTGATAACTGGAAGAGAAATGTGCTGGAGCAAATGCGTCCCTTAGCAGGGACAATGCCTGATGTCACAGTAAATCGGTTTCGGGGTTAAAACGCTCCATCCCACCTTAAGGAAGACTCAAGCCGAAATAAAATGAAAGCACTTAATGGGCACGGGATCAAAAATGTCCTGCTTGAGCTCCCACTTGTCTGGTGCTGGCATGTGGCAAAGGAGCTGGGTGACCTTGAGGCTTGTCTTGCCTGGCTGTGCTGGCAGATGCCCTGGCAGATGAGCCCCGCTTCCCCAGGAATGAAAGGATTTCAGCAGGCTCGTGATCCTCCTTCCTCCTCGTCCCTCTGTGCCTGTGATGTACAGTCAGGGCTGTTTCACTGCGGAGATCAGGGAGGAGGACTGGGTTTGGGATACCTCTGAAATAAACAGTGCACCCGACATCCCAGCTGTGTGCCTTTGTGCACCTCGGGCTTTTAAATTCCCTGGAAATTTAAATTCCCTGTTTAAAAGTCATGTGGATGTGGTGCTTGGGAACATGGATTAGGGGTGAAGACGACAGTGCTGTGTTAACAGTTGGAATTGATCTTGGAGCTCTTTTCCAACCTGAATGATTCTGTGAAATGTTTCCTGGTGCGCTTGAGGAGCTTTACTGAAGACACTGGGATTTTCCGGGTGCCCCTGGCAGAAGGGGGAGAAGTCAAGAACACTGTTGCTCTCAGAAGGGGCTGAGAAGTGTCCCTGAAAACACGAAGTGGAGATTTGTTGAAGCTTTGGAGTGTTAGGTTGGGAAAGGGAGCCTGACAGGGTTGTTAATGCAGGCAGACACGTCATACACAAAAACTTTATCAGCTCCAGGGACAACACAGGAAAATTCCCTTCTGGTACTGAATTATCAGCGCCATTATTGAAATCCATACTTTAAAAATTGGACTGGAAAGATCCCAGATGAGTAAAGAGGACATTCCCATCATGGTCCATAAGGGAACTGTGGCTGTGGGCAGGGCGAAGTGCCAGGCAGAAACCTGACAACGAACAGGTCATAGCGAGCAGGGGAATGTTTTTTTAATGAATCTGTTTTATAAGAGAAAGAGATCAGCATTTCAGTTCATCAGCTTTCCCCCTTGTCCCCTTCCTCCACTCTCTCCTTGCTCCTCCTGAAATCCTGGGATACTCAACAGAGATGAGTTTAGCTTATTCCCCTGGTTAGCAAAATGTGCTTCTCCCTTCTGTAGCTTGTTTGTTTGTTCCCTGAGAAAAAAATATTCTTTCCTTTCAACTGATTCCTTTTTTAAAAGCTTCAGTATATTCTGTCAGAATAATGCAAAGACACAACGGACACATGACTTTAAATTTTCTATTCAGAAAGTGTCCGAGAAAATGTAAAAATAAAATGCTGTTCTGTCACCTCTTTGGTAGTACGAAATTTAAGCTTTGATGTTTAAATATCTTTTTTCTGTTTTGGAATGGTGTGTGAAATATGAATTACTATCAGAGCCTGTTTTAAGGGATAGGAGGAGATGTAGACTTAATGTCACTTTATATTAAATGCTAATGAATTGTATTTTTTCTCAGCTGTAAAATTTCCAGCATGGTATAACACTATTAAAATATAATATGGAATATTTCAGAGTAAGCCTAGAGGTGCTGTCACACACTGAACTAAATCATCAGACTAATCTTTTTAGCTCCTGATATAATTGGCTCAGAAGTTAAGGATCACTCTGAAATACAACTCGAGCTGCTTGTTTTGTGATGAAAATCCACCATGGAGATCTTTAATTATATCACCTCTTTCATCTTGACAGTTCTGCTGCTTCCAGAATAAGTCTGTTGAGGGCTTTTTTATTTACACAGTGTCCAATTTTATGAAGTAATTTACATATCAGATAAAGGCAATTTCTTTTCATTGCCCCAAAGATCTTACACTCTGACTGCAGAAGGGATTTGAAGGGAGGGTGGCAGCTCTTGCTCTGGGCACACAAACTATCCTTGATCTTTTCTGGGATTATTTAGTCAGAGCTGTGAGCCCTTAACTTTGTTTGCAGACCAGTCTTTTGTTTGTTGCTGCATATCCTTAGATCTCCCTCTGAGAAGAAGGTTTGTTTTTAAGACAAAGAGCTGTTTATGTGAAAATATTGTATAGAGAGAGCTGCTTTTAAAATTGTGCTCAAGGAAAGCAAGAATTTGTCAGGCCAATGGTTTGGGTTGGGAGGGACCTTCAAAACCATCTCATTCCACCCCCTGCCATGGGCAGGGACACCTTCCATTAGTACAGGTTGCTCCAGCCTGGCTTTGGACACTTCCAGGGACGGGGCAGCCGCAGCTTCTCTGCCCAGCTCCCTGAGAGTGGGATTCATGGCTCTCATCCTCTAACAAAGCAACAGAGTTCCTTTAAGGAAACAGATTGTGGGAGGTTTGGAGCTGAGAGCAGAGGATTTCCTGCCTTTCTTGGAAATGCCCAAACACCTAAGGAACAACTAAACACTTCCCAGAAGGTGCTGGGCAGGAGGAGAGCCCAGAGGTCCATACAGTGATGTGCTTCCCATGCCAGGCTCAGGATTTGCCATCCTTCCCGTTGTTCTCCAGCTGGTGAGCGCTTGGAATGGGAGCTCTTGGAAAGGAGACGTGCGAGGCTCTTCCCAGCACAGACAGCTTCAAGTAGCAGCAGGGAGGAGGTGATGAGAGGCAGTGTTTGCATTTCCTGCCCTGGCCCTTGGTGCTGGTGTCTGGTTATTCCAGCAGAACCTTCTGACTGAGCAAAATCAGCCTCGGAGATGCCCAGAGGCTCCTGGATGCCGGCAGTTCTCCTGCTGCTCCTCGAGATCTGCGGCAGCTCTCTTGGAAAAATTGCTTCAGAGGCTTACAAGGGAGAGATCTCTGGATGGCTTTCATCTGCTGGGAAAAAAAATAAATCAGTGTTTCAGGAGAAATCTTGGTGGCAGATGGTGATGGCATTGATCCAGGAGAGCTTCCTCCTCCCTCCCTTGGATTTTTCTAGTTCTCAGACATGGAAGAGCTGTTGCTGCCCTGCATGTTCCTGTTGGATGACTTCCTGTAAGTGTAGGAAAGAATCCCCAGTTCTTCATGTCCTTGGAATAATTTCCTCCTCTTGTTTGTGTGCCGTTCCCCTTAACCTACAAAAAAGGGTTTATAGGGAGGTTTTGTCCCTGTAATGGATTGAGTTCTCCAACAGGTGTTACTGCATAGGGAATCCTTCGCAGCCTGGGAGAGAAGTACTTAATTCTGAGCTCAGATGCTTCTTCCTTGGATTCTTAACTTGTGGCTGGGATGTAGATAATGAGAGATCCATAATTAACAATGATTTGGGCTAAGTTAATTACTTTAATAGGCTGTCTTTTCGAATTTATCCCTGGTGACTTACAGGGAAGGTACAGCCGAGCTGCTGGCAGATGGAGAACACCAGCTGCTCCGTGCGGAGCCTTTCCAGCCGGTGCCGCAGGGATGTGTGAGCCAGCTCTGGTTGGAAGTTGTATCCCAGCTCAAGGGGTTGGATTTTCTTTTTAGGGCCAGTGCTGAGTGGAGCTAATGACCCCTGAGCCCAGCCTGGCTGCAGTCACTCCCAGCTCTGCTGGCATCATTCCTGTTTCCCTGTTCCTGGTGAGACAGATCGTGGATAACTGGTGTGGTTTAACTCCATGCTTGATGTTCTGCCCAAGTAAAAACTAAATTTATGTATGATAAAAAATGAAAGGTCTTGATGGTACTGGCTATGGGGTGAAGTTTCCAAGGAGCTGCTCTTTTTTTTTGGGACCAGGAAAGCTGCCTAAACCGATGGACCCAGGTGGTGTTTGCCCTAAAACCTGGAACGTTTGTGTCGCTGAGCGTAGGAGTTTGGTGTGTGAACGTCACAACCAACTTTAAAACAAATCTGTTACTTGACTGAAGCCAGGCGTGTGCCACCAGCTGAGTGTTGGGAAGTAGGAGCCTGTTAGCTCGTGATGGAACAGCCCTTGTGGCATTTTCAGGCATTTGGCTTCAGAGCACCACGTTTTTGGATGTTTGTCTTTTCTGCTGCGCATCAGTGAGGCCATCTCTGAGTCCCCAGCCTCTGCTCTTTCCCCATTTTTACTCCTGTGTAGCCTGGCACAGGGAGTTTGGGGGAAGATTGTTGTCTAAATACAATGGTGGGGATGCTTTAAAAAAAAAAAGTCTAATGCAGAAATCAAATTGCATATTCTGACAGGAACAAGTGCATTCCAGGAATCATGGAGTGGTTGGTGTTGGAAGAGACCTTAAAGACGATCTTGTTCCAACCCCCTGATGTAGACAGGGACACCTTCCACTATCCCAGGTTGCTCCATGCCCCAATCCGACCTGGCTTTGGACACTTCCAGGGATCCAGGGGCAGCCACAGCTTCTCTGGGCACCCTGTGCCAGGGCCTCCCCACCCTCACAGGGAAGAATTCCTTCCTAATACGTAATCTCAATCTCTCTTTTTAGTTTAAAACCTTTCCCCTTTGTCTCACCATTATCTGCCTGTGTAAAAGTCCTTGGATTGCTCCCGCTCCCTCCCTCTGCTGGGCTGCCATTCAGATGCTTTTCCCTTTCATTCATGAAAAGTTATTTTTGTGTCCGTTCTTGTTTGAAGTAAATGCCTCAGAAGTGGAGAGTGATTGGGGTTTGGATGTGTCTCTGAAAATAGAGCTTGCATCTTCTTTCAAGATTTCCTTTGGTGGTGGTTGGGGGTGGCCTCTATGGAAATACATAAAAATAACTTGGTGGATTAAAAATACTTTGGGGAGCTGCCGGTGCCAGCAGCTCCCGGGAACTGGAAAGCTCTGGAAGGGCCTGTACAGCCACCAGATAAATCTGCCTAGGAGAGAATGTGTCCTCCAACCTGCCAGGCTCTGCCTGTGCTGAGATTGTTCCCTGAAGAGCCTGACACGAGGGATTCCTGCTCCAAAGGGAGAGGAGAGAGGGCTTCTCCGTGTTCCATCATTATCTGTTTGCAGATAAGGAATTTGACTAAACCCCAAGATCCTGTTTTCCAGAGGAACGTTGGTAACATCTGTGCTGGAGCGTGTCCAGAGAAAGGAACGGAGCTGGGGAAGGGTGTGGAGCACCAGGAGCAGCTGAGGGAGCTGGGAAAGGGGCTCAGCCTGGAGAAAAGGAGGCTCAGGGGGGACCTTGTGGCTCTGCACAACTCCCTGACAGGCGGGGGCAGCCGGGGGGGTCGGGCTCTGCTCCCAGGGAACAGGGACAGGAGGAGAGGGAACGGCCTCAGGCTGGGCCAGGGGAGGTTTATGTTGGATATTAGGGAAAATTTCCTCCCCAGAAGAGTGACCAAGCATTGGAGCAGGCTGCCCAGGGCATTGGTGGAGTCCCCTTCCCTGGAAGGATTTTAAAGTCATGTGGATGTGGCACTTGGGGACATGGGTCAGTGGTGGCCTTGTCAGTGCTGCGTTAATAGTTGGGATTGGGGAGGTCTTTTCCAACCTTTACGATTCTATGATTCAGGTTTATTTTCTAAAAGTTCCTTTTTTCCTTCTGGAAACTACCATAAGGGTTGAATCCTGCTCCCATAAGCCCTAACATGTGGCTACATTTTTCCCTTTGCTCTGGAGCTTGTGCATCTCGTTAGCTCCAGCCTCTCCTTTAGCTCATTAGTAGTGATATTAATCTGTTCCAGTTCCCAGCTCTAATCGCAGATTCCATCAGATCAGGGGTTTCTCTTGATCTTTTCCAAGAAGCTCATTATCTAACACAGCTGTAAATGTTGCTGGGCCTGACACTGATGCTTATTTTGTACCATGGGGGAATTTGACTAATAAAATAATCCAATTAGACATTTGTTTTTGTCTCCCTGCGGCATCTTAGATTACTTGTCTATCTCAGCTCCGTGTTGTAATTAGGGAACGTTTGTACATCCCTTTGATGTAAAAACACTGGTGTTATCTGTGGCTCTGGCTGTGGTTCAGAGCTTGGGAAAAGGAATAGCTGGGGATTAAACCTGCAGCAGGATCTGGCAGGGGTGTGGAAGCTGTCAGACCTGTGGGGAGCGATGTCCGTGTTTGAGCGTTGTACAGCAAATATTTGGAGCTCCTGGACACGAGGGAGCTCTAAATAGGAGCTGCCTCTTGTCAAAGGCAGACCAGGTTGCCAACATTCCTGAAAATGGAGAGACCACATGGGTGCTTGGAGAGCTGCATTAATTAATTCAATGAAAACTGTTTTCATGGAATCACAGGATGGTTTGGGTGGGAAGGGACCTTAAAGACCATCCCGTTCCAACCCCCTGCCATGGGTAGGGACACCTTCCACTAGAAAGGTGCTCGTGCTATGGCTGTGCCATACCCTGTCTCATTTTCTCTCTATCTCCTCTCTCCAGTCTTTCCCTGGTTTGGCTTGGACATCGGAGGGACCTTGGTCAAACTGGTTTATTTTGAACCCAAGGACATCACGGCCGAAGAGGAAGAGGAAGAAGTGGAAAACCTCAAAAGCATCCGCAAATACCTGACATCAAACGTAGCCTATGGCTCCACAGGCATTCGGGATGTGCACCTTGAGCTCAAGGACCTTACCCTGTGTGGACGTAAAGGCAATCTGCACTTTATACGCTTTCCTACTCATGACATGCCTGCTTTTATCCAAATGGGAAGCGAAAAGCACTTCTCGAGCCTCCATACTACCTTATGTGCCACGGGAGGTGGAGCGTACAAATTTGAGCAGGACTTTCGCACAGTAGGCATTTTTGGCTTCTATACCATTAGGACCTGGTAGTGACGTTTCTTTGAAAGCTTAAAACTTGAAAACTTTTCTCTGCACACTCTAAAGCTTCTCTAAATCTTTATTTTGATGCTGTCCCTAACTCCAGTTAAACTTGGCATGTGGAGTCAAGTTGGCATCTCCAAATTAAAACACTTTCTGCCCTGAATGTAACTCTAAAATTATTCACTAATGATCTTTCTTACAAGTCTTCCTCTCTATTTTTACTCTCTGCTTGTGCTAATCTTAGCTTTTTTTTTTTTCACTCATTGCTGTCTTTCTCCTGCTTTATTTTTTTCCTTTGCTCACCTGGTTTCTTTTCTAACACCTGTGTGAATGAGCTGGTTGATGTTCAGGCAGATTTGGTGGTAAATGTAACTGTCAGGAAGTTCATAGTTGGGATTTGACATCATCATGTGACTTCATTCTAAGTGGGATCCTTGTTCATGGTGAAAAACGTGATAAATATTTGTTTAGTCAGGGCTTGGAAAAATGCAAATAAAAAGGCTTTTATAGAACCATTAAGGGTGAAAAGCCCTCTAAGATCAAATCCAGCTTTTCCCCCAGCACTGCCAAAGCCACCTGTGTCCCCAAGTGTCACATCCACAGGGCTTTTAAATCCCTCCAGGGATGGGGAGCCCACCACTCTTGTGGGCAACACGACCCTTTTTGTTGTTTTTCGTCATATCCAATTTCGTGAGGTCAAGGCAGGGACATGAGAGGAAAATGATCTTGTAACTTCCTCACTGTTCTTGATATTCCTTTGGATGGGTTTTATGGGATATCTTGGTCAAACAATGCAAGTCCCTCCTCATTTTTCCTGGCTTTTCATGCCAGTGCCTCAGCATCAGGGCCTAAATCAGGCCTGTGGGAGTTGCTGGAATTCTCTCTGTGTCCGTCTGTGGATCCAGATGGTTTTGCCCTGTTGCACACCTGAGGGCTGGGGTACTTAGGAGTCCCTGTGCTCTCCTGTGATCCATTCTCCCTCAGCCTCTGCAGGGAGCATGGACAACATAGCTGGATTGAGCTGGCAGTGAACGCATTTTTCCAGCCCTGAGCATAAACCCTTCAAATCCCTGGCTACTTCTTCAATATTCCTCTATTTCCCTTCCCACCAGATGGGTGACCTTGAGCTTTGTAAGCTCGATGAGCTGGATTGCCTTGTGAGAGGAGTGCTGTACATCGATTCCGTGGGGTTCAATGGGCACTCGGAGTGTTACTATTTTGAGAACCCGACGGATGCTGAGAGGTGCCAGAAGCTCCCGTTCAACCTGGAGAATCCCTATCCTCTCCTGCTGGTGAACATTGGCTCAGGGGTCAGCATTTTGGCTGTCTATTCCAAAGACAACTATAAACGGGTAACAGGCACCAGGTGAGTGCTGGGGAGGGGTAAAGGGACTTTGATTTTAGGGTCTGGAGCACATTCCTGCTTTGTAAATGGCATTTTCAGGGACGAGCTGCAATAAAGGTGGTGAGAGGAATGACCAAGCTCCTGCTCTTACTGCAGTTACTCCCTGCCAGCAAAGATCCCTCCTGGAAAAGAGGATCTGGACTTCGTGTTTTGGTGTCTACTGCAGCCAGTCTCCATCAAAGCTGTTCTTTTAGTTGCCCTGCTGCAGGAATTTAAGGGCTTTATTTATTTATTTTACGAGATCACATAGTTTGGGATTGTTAACAACTCTTAGCTTTGATCCAAGAAGTCGAGATTTCCATCCTGGCTTCCAAAAGTTGCCAGATTTTGATGGAAGGGATAATGGCATAGCAGTAACTCCCCAGTTCTAGCCCATCTTGAAGATGTGGCTCTTGTGTCCAAGCGAAGCCAAAGAGTTCTGTGGCATTAAGATCTCCTGAATTCCCTAAAAAGTAATAGTAATAATAATGATAATAATTTTAAATGCCCTCAGTACTTACTCTTACTAGACATCAATAGTGGCATCTGTGCACAGTAAAGTGAACAAGACAGAGTTTTTCCCCAAACTTTTGGATATCTTTGCCCTGACACTCCAGTTATCCCTCAGGACTGATACTTATTTTAAGATTAACATCTCTGGATGCTGGGAAGAAAGTGGACAGTGTAACATGAGGAAATCGAGGTCTCCTTTCACAGCGTGGCCTGTGCACAGGGCTGTGAGGGATTCCCTACAGGCTGTAAGTTACGTGAGAGGGACAGACTTTAAGGAAAATGCTGCTTTTCCAAGACGGTTCTCCCTAAAAAAAGAGGTCGGGAATGGCGTGACCTGAGCTAACTGGGATGCAGAGCTGAACAGTCTGAGCTTTCATTTTCATTTGGCTTTACTTGCAGCCTTGGAGGGGGAACCTTCTTTGGCCTCTGCTGCCTTCTGACGGGCTGCTCCACATTCGAGGAGGCCCTGGAGATGGCGTCCCACGGGGACAGCACCAAGGTGGACAAACTGGTGCGGGACATCTACGGAGGAGACTACGAGCGCTTCGGGCTGCCAGGCTGGGCTGTGGCATCCAGGTAACGCCCTGCCTGCTTCTCATCTTGGTTTGGTTTCCGCTGGAGATCCTGCAAGGATGAGAAACTGGATTTAGGTGCCTTATGAGAGCAGCAGTTCCTAAGAGATCTCAGTTACTGATAGCAATGCTTTTTAAAGGTAGCAGTCAGTCCTTCAAGAGGAATCACTTTGGTTAAATTGGCAGTTCTCGTTTTCTCCTGGAATCCTGATGGGACCTTTAACCCTAAAACTGTCTTTACAGCTTTGGAAACATGATGAGCAAGGAGAAGAGGGAATCTGTCAGCAAGGAGGACTTGGCCAGGGCCACTTTGATCACCATCACCAACAACATCGGCTCCATAGCGCGGATGTGTGCCCTTAATGAGGTATTTTGGGAATGTCTTCCCTTGTTCCCTGCCTAAAACATCACCTGTGTGCTGCTGCCTGCTTGAGGAACACGCCTCTCTTTGGGAACAGCTCTGGGGACCACTGGGAGAGGAGGAAAGGAGGGATAGAGGGTGTAGAGGCTGGATGTCTTTTCCTCTGTTGTTTTTACGAGTTGCTCTGGATTTCTTGGCCAAGCCCCACCACTGCCACGGCCGTTGCTGGATCTTTGTGCTTTCAGCTTCTTTACAGTGCTGCCTTGTTGCATTCATGTCAAGCAGCATTGTACAGGGCTATGAAAGAGCAGAGACATGCTCTGCACTCCATCCTGAGCCTGCTTCCACGGGATGGGCCAGTGGCATCCAGCATCCTCCTTACTCCTCTGGCTCTGTCTTCATTGCAGCCAAAATGAGGCAAGACATGTCCTAAACAGCCTTGCTCGTAATATATTTGCTCATTCCTTGCTCTGGAGCTCAGCTGAATGAAAAGAGGATCCTGAATAGTTCAGGGGAAGTGTTAATCAATGTGGGGAGGGAAGGAAAATCCGTAGAAGGATGCGAGTGCAGGAGCAGGTAAGACTTGATCCTGATTCCTCAGTAAGAGGAGGAACTGAATTATTTTCTTGTTGGAGAACAAGGAAGCTTCAGAGCTTCGATCAGAACTATTTTGGGATGGAAACGTAAGGCTGGAAGTCTGGTTTAAATCCAAAATATCACTACTTGGTTGGTCTTTTCCTTTCTTTAAAAACTGTTGGTTATGCACTCCTAATTAGTTTGTTTTCCCCCCTTTTAACAGTAGAGTCACTCGGCTATTTCATGATGAGTCAAAGGCCAGAGCTGGGAGGAGATGGCCCTTGATGATCAGTGTTCCCAGGCAGTACAAGGATTTCATAGGAAAATCAGCTATTCTATCCGAATTCCTGAGTTAGAAAGGCTGTCGTTCGGCCTGGGAATTTCTGCAAGAGTCTGAGGAAGAGCCTGGCTTAAAATGGCCTGCTCCTGCTTTCTGGTGGAATTGTGGGTGGTCTGCTGCAGGTTCTGCCAGACACTTTCAGCAGGCACTTAAATCATAGGAGTTCAGAACCATTTAGGTTGGAGAAGTCCTTTAAGATCATCAATCCCAACCATTCCCCCAGCACTGCCAAGGCCACCACTGACCCATGTCCCCAAGTGCCACATCCACACAGCTTTTAAACCCCTCCAGGCATGGGGACTCCAACACTGCCCTGGGCAGCTGTGCCAGGGCTGGAGAGCCCTTTCTGTGAAGAAATTTTCCCTCATATCCACCCTGGGCCTCTCTTGGCACAGCTTGAGGCCGTTTCCTCTCCTCCTGTCCCTGTGCCCTGCGAGCAGAGCCCGACCCCCCCGGCTGCCCCCTCCTGTCAGGGAGTTGTGCAGAGCCCGAAGGTCCCACCTGAGCCTCCTTTTCTCCAGGCTGAGCCCCTTTCCCAACTCCCTCAGCTGCTCCAGACCCTCCCCCACATGAGGTTTTCATCACTGCAAGCAGAAAATAGAATTTAGCCTTAATATTCCTTTTTTTTCCCTTAACACTTTCAGAATATCAACCGTGTGGTGTTTGTGGGCAACTTCCTTCGGATCAACACCATCTCCATGAGGCTCCTGGCCTACGCCCTGGACTACTGGTCAAAGGGACAGTTAAAAGCACTTTTCTTGGAACATGAGGTGAAATTCCTTTTAAAAATTTGTCTCATGGCAAAATGCAAATTCTTGGAGCGCTCTGGAAACAGCCAGTGGTGCTGTTGGGTGCACAGAGTGCATAGTGGGAGGTGTCCCTGCCCATGGCAGGGGGTGGAATGGGATGGGGTTTAAAGTCCCTACTCATCCAAAGGATTCCATTTGGAAGCACCAAACAGCGCAGGAGGCTCTCAGGGCTTTGCTCCTACAGCCACAACTATATTTTATTTTATTTTCTATTTTATAAAGTACCTCCCTGTAGTTGTATCTTTCCCTCTCCTTTATATGTTGTTAAAATTACACCGTTTGTGTAATAGCCTGGAGCAGGGAAGGCTCCAGGGAGACTTTCCAGGGCCTAAAGGGGCTCCAAGAGAGCTGGAGAGGGACTTGGGACAAGGTCATGGAGTGACAGGACAAGGGGGAATGGCATCACACTGCCAGAGGGCAGGGAGAGATGGGATATTGGGAACAAAGCCGTGGCTGTGAGGGTGGTGCGGCCCTGGCACAGGGTGCCCAGAGAAGCTGTGGCTGCCCCTGGATCCCTGGAAGTGTCCAAGGCCAGGTTGGACAGGGCTTGGAGCACCATGGGTTAGTGGAAGGTGTCCCTGCCCATGGCAGGGCATGGAACTGGATGATCTTTAAGGTCCTTTCCATCCCCAAGCATTCCCTGATTCCGTGGGTATCGCCGTTCCTGTGTCAGGTGTGTGCCCGTGGATTTTCACTGCATGTTCCCCTCTGCTCCTCAGGGTTACTTCGGCGCAGTCGGTGCTCTCCTGGGACTCCTGGACTCAGCCTGACTCCGTGCAGGATCTGTGTTGGACCTATGGATTCAGGGCACTCCCTGGGCCACTGAGCCCGTGGTTTGGGGGTCACTGAGCCCACGTTTCGTGTCACAGCCCCCGCTGAGACTGCTGCACTGTCGTGGCCTGTCGGGATAGCGCGGGGATGGGTGTCTGTAAGAGCTGAAATCCATCTGGGATTACAGCACACGTTTGTTCAAAGGATGTGATTGGAATACACTGGCTGGATGTGTATGGGAAGGTCTGTGGGGCATTTCAGTCACGTGAAATTGCCCTTTTTATGTAGTTTTACTCCGTGTTTAATGACGGTGACAAAGCAGAGCACGGGCACCCTGCTCCTTCCACTGGGATCCCTTGGCGTGCCGAGTGCCCAGGTCAGTTCTGTGTTCACAGAGGTTCTCCACGTGCTGGAAGATGGTCTGGGAAGGGGGAAGAGCACCAGCACAGCCCTGGTAACTCCATGTGGCCCACTGGAGCCACAGTGAGGCACAGCTGTGCTCTCAGCCAGGCTTTATCCCTGTTCCACACGTCCTTATCCCTGTCCTAGGGACAGAAGGTACGGCATGGATCTGTGCCTCAGGGTGATTCCCATTTCAGCCTCCAGAGCTCCTACGCAGCCCTCAGCACCCTGTGGGATGGTGTTAGGGGTGTCTATCAGCCCCCAGCCTCGAGAGCTAAATATGAGGATGGAATAGGGATATTCGTTGTTTGTTTGTCTGGGGGTTTTCTCTCCGTTACCAAACTCGGCTGCACAGAACTCCACCAAAGAGACACTTCCTTCAGTCACACTTGGATCTCTCTAATGCTCCATGTTACATTTATTGATGGCTACACTCCTGTCCTTTTGGGAGAACCCTCCCCTTTGCATGCATGCTGTACTCCCTCTTTTCCCTGTGCATGCTGCCACACAGCCTGCGAGCGGGATCCTGCGGAAGCTGCACCCTCGGGAAGAGGGGTTGGGATGGATCCTGCACGCTCAATAAACGCTCTCTCAAAGCAACGAGGTATCTGCACCTTCCCTTGGGATGTGAGCTCATGGAGACACGGCCTTGGAAGTGCTCTGGCTTCCCAGTGAGCAGCTCCGTGGAGCACAGGGAAAGCTGTTCAGATCCTTCAGATCAGGTCGTGGTGTCAGGATTTATCCCAGGATATCAGAATGACCATCACCCTGACCCCCAACACACCTTGCAGTCCTGATTTCTTTCCAGAGAAACCAATTTCCAGCTCTCTGATCCCCTTGTGAGCCCGGCTGGAAGTGCTGGAGAGCCCTGAGCCCTTCCCTACGTTGTGATTCCCACCCAGCTCTGCCTGTTGCTGTATCCCTGGATCTGAGCACTCCAAAGTGAGTTCCTCGTGTGGCACCTCCCTCTGAAGAGGGAGGAAACTGGGGGTTCAGAGGGTGTTTGGTTTGCTGGGTAGATCTGTGTTCATCTCCAAACCTCAGCTGACTGTGAGCTGGGATTCTGGACACAGCCAGGCATTTGACAACAGTAAAATCAGGGAAAAGAGTGCAGGGCTCGTGTGGAAGGTGATCTGAGCTGGCCGGGGGGGGGAAATGTTTGTTTTTCCTGCAGGCTGAGACAGGTTTCAGTTGCGTCCTGCTCTGTGTTCATCAGGTGCTACCGGAGGGATGAGGGCTGGAGCAGGATCATACAGCTCAGGGAATGGTTTGGGTTGGGAGGGACCTTAAAGCCCCTCTCATTCCCACCCCTGCCATCCACTATCCCAGGTCGCTCCAAGCCTCGTCCAACCTGGCCTTGGGCACTTCCAGGGATGAGGCAGCCACAGCTTCTCTGGGCAGCCTGTTTGGGATCAGTTGAATTCAAGACCTCATTTATCCTTCATTCCTTGTGAAATCACACAAAAGGTTCCCAAACTCTCCATTAGAAACGTCTCCATTTCCAGCGTGCTGACTGAGGGGTTTCTAGACTCAGCTCTTGCCGTACCACCTAAAACTCAACACACACGTACCTGGCTGGCCTTTCACCCACCCTCACGGCCAAAACTCATGGAAAAGACACAGAAACTTCTGCTTTTTGGAATGTCCGTGTGCCTGGGACCTGTGTGGCTCCTCGATGTAATGGGTCAGTGATAGGCTGGGCTGGGGAGGGTGTGTGAATCCTTGGGATACACAGGAAAAAGCCTGGCTTTTACTAATCACAGCAGCCCTGGGGGCTGAGGGCTGACGGCAGAAGCCACCTTGCCGTGCTTCTGCTGTGGAGAGCTGGGAAATCTCTGCAGGGCCGGGAATTCCCAGCAGCAATCCCACAGCCCGATCCACCACAGTCCCTGCCCCAAGGCACTGGTGTCCCTGGGCACAGCATCCTGCAAGTTTTCCACATCCTCGCTCTGTACGTGTGCGTGTGTAACTCCTTTTTCTCAGGATTTTTGAGTAGATCCAGCACGGTCTGATCCCAGCACCAAAGTTCCTGGCTTATTTATCCTTTTTTTTTTGTAAACTACTTTTTTTTTTTTTTCTTGTTGTTATAAAACATGAGAGTTATTTTTTATATGCTTCAAACCTTTTGTTTGCTTCTTGTCTCGTTCTTGGAGCTCCAGCATAGTGGGATGGACGGTGGTGGGAATGAGCAGGAATGTGCTGGGGAAAGCGGGGCCAACCACTTGGTTTTTAGCTTACTGAAAATAATTGTTGGCAATCCTTGATTGTTTCCCCCTCCCTGCGTGTTTCAGGCTCTGGGAATCAGTTGTATTTCAAAGCATTTTAAAGGAGGGGAAAAGAAATTTAAAGAGAATTAATTATTCTGGGGGAAAGTGCAGCGTTTTTGGCTTTGATGAAAAACTTCATTGCTGATCATTGATATGAATGGGATTGGTGGTGAGGGTGCAGCATCAATCCAGAGCAGGAGCTGTGGGGTGGAAGCACCAAAATAACTGTTCTCTGCAGCTCGGTGGGAGATCCAGACTTTGTCCCAGCAGTGGGAATTGCCTCCCGGCGAGCTCGTCATCCCAAAAATGGCTGGAAGGGCAGCCAGGCGCTCAGTCCCTGTGGATCCTTCTGGAGAAGGTGAACACAACACTGAGGGAAAGGCTTCCCGCTGCCAGAGGGGAAGATGGGATATTGGGAAGGAATTGTTCCCTGTGAGGGCGCTGAGGCCCTGGCACAGGGTGCCCAGAGAAGCTGTGGCTGCTCCTGGATCCCTGGAAGTGTCCAAGGCCAGGCTGGACGGGGCTTGGAGCAACCTGGGCTAGTGGAAGGTGTCCCTGCCCATGGCAGGGGCTGGAATGGGATGAGGTTTAAAGTCCTTACTCATCCTTGATTCCATGATTTCGGTGATGTCCAGGTGGGATCCGGCACTAGAGGGCAGCAGCCCCGCGCCGGGCAGGGCTCGGGGCACAGCGGGACAGGAGCTGCGGGAGTCCCGCCTCCTCCTCGCCAGGGGCCTGCAGGGATCCCAGCCTGGGGTGGCCCCAGCTCAGCCACCCCCACGGGGACAATCCAAGCGGATTTTTTCACCCGCCTGGTCAAGCCTTGAGGAAGAGGAGTGGAACAAAGTGAGCAGGAGCCGCGGTTGGAGCTGCACCCCAGGAGATTCCCTAGCGCTGAGCCGGGAGCCGAAGCCCTCCCAACCCTGCGGGAGGTCGGCGTTAGGGGTTCGGGCCGGGAGCTGGGCTGGGAAGGTTGGAGGCATATCCTCTCCCTACGCAGGGAACCTGCAAAATGCCGCTTAGCTGGGGCTTTTGGGGTGCTCTGCAGCCCGCCTGCCCTCACGGGATGCTGTCCCCATCGGCCTGGCTGGGAGCGATGCTCCGCTCTGGGACAGGGACAACGTGACCCCAACCCCAGCCGTGCTGCGGTCCCTCCCCTGCTGGGGACATCCCCGGCGTGACAGGGAACAAGGGATGGGGGGACAGACCCCCTGCAAACACACCCCCGCTTCCAAAACCTGCTTTTATTTACATTTCAAGTCAAATCACATGCAAAACTCTTGGTTGTTTTTGTTTTTTTTTTTTTTCTTTCCTGGTTTTTCCTTAAGAAGAGTGTGATTAGCAAAAAAGACGCATTATTAGAATTTTCAAATAGCAATTAAATATACAAAAATAGAGCTTACAAAAAACCCAAACAAACAGAGGGAAAAAAAACAACCAAACAAAACCAGCGAATGTCTTAAAAAATATTCTGCTGCAGAATTTGTAGTGTACAAACACGTCTATGAGGCTCCACGCTCCATAAACAGTCCCGGGTTTTTTGGGAGGGGGGACGGCACCAGGAGCCCCCCAAGCCCTGCCCTCGGGAAAGCCGCTGCCGTTTAATACTGACACCCCCCTCCCCCAGAACCCCGGGAATGCGACTGGTGAGGATGGCAGGGGACACCCGAAACTTGGGGTCGGAGAGGCGAGAGGGTGGCCCGGCTCCCCCCCAGACGCTGATGGGGGTTTGGGGTGTTTTGGCAAGGGAAACCGCTGCCCAGAGACCCCCGGGGCCAGGCTGGAAGCGATGGGATGATCCCAAAGGCCGGGATTTCTGCCTGCCCCTCACGCCACGGCTCTCACTGCCGCTGAGGCCAGGACGGTGCCCCTTCCAGGGACTCCAGGACCCTGAGGTAGCCGAGGAGGACGGGCAGCCACCCCCGGGAGGGTGGAGGGGGGAATCCAAACCCGGGAGATCCCACGCAGCCACCACCCGCTGCCCCCGGGGGTGACACCAGGTGCCGAGGGGACACCCAACCGCGGCACGACTCCAGGGGCGAGACCCCATTTCCTGGTGGGAACCGCAAAGGCAAAGGAACCGAAGGCGAAGAGGAGGGAGCGGGAACCGGCCGCGATGCTCCGCGGTTCCCGGAGGTCGCTGGGTGCCACCGCGCCGCGTCCCGGCGGCCGCGGGGCTGGAGAAGGGAGGTGCTGGAAGAAGGATGTCGTGCCGAGGACGCCGAGTCCCCTCCCGGCCCTGGCGGAGGATCCGAGCCCAGGCTTCATCCCGGCACGATTTGGGGCTGCTCAGCTGCGGCCGAAGTGCTTTGGTTGTGTCCGAGCGCCGCGGGCGGGCGCGGGCCGGGCCCGGCCCGGGAGGGACTATACGATGTTCTGCGAGCCGGGCAGCGGCCCCTGCGGCGGGCCCGGGTCCGGCTTCCCGTGCAGCTGCGCCAGCTGCAGCACCGGCATGTTACACAGGGGACACACCTTCCGCACCTCCAGCCACTTGATGAGGCACCTGCGCACACGGGGGACACAGCTGACATCAGTTGGGGACACACCTGACATCGGTGGGGAGCTGCAAAAATCCCCCTCAAACCTCCTGACCCCGCCCTGGAGCTTTGCTGCTGCCCAGCTTTTAATTCATCATTTCAGTGGCTTTATGTTTTATTGGGATTTAGGGAGGGGGGCTCTGTGTGTGTATATACAGGGATTTTGTGTAGATGTGTTTTAGATATAATTTGTATTTATATTTGTATTTGTATTTATGTTTATGTTTATATTTATATTATAGGGATATAAAAATGCATACACCTACCAAAAAATAAACAAACTATATACATAAAAGGTGTCCGTGAAATTATAAATACAGAATCTATAAATAGTTTACCAATAATACACAATCACATATATAATGTGTATAAATAAATAAAAAGTAAAAATTATGTAAATAATTCTGAAATAATTATATTATGTATCCTATATATTATATATAAT
>VZTD01002789.1:0-28044 GCA_013397725.1 Rhagologus leucostigma | reverse complement strand
ATATAAATATACAGAAAACAAAAATATCTATAATATATAGTAGAAAATTATGTAGTATTAGCATATATAATATATAATGTATTATATATTATGTATCATATATTATATATTATTATTATTATTATTTTGTTGTTGTTGTTGTTGTAACATAAATTTTAGTGGTTTTGCTTTATATAAACCACGCCTACATAAAATATATATATTTACATTTTTCCTGGAATTACAAACTGAGTTGGAAGGGTTCCATGAGGATCACCAAGGCCGACTCCTGACTCAGCACGGGGCACCCTACAAGTTAAACCCCAGATCCCCAGACTGTGAATCAGTTTTCCAGCTCCCAACCTCTGCTGCTCCACATGCTCCAATTCATCCAATAAGGGGCTTTTCCTGCCATTCCTGCCCTGCCATGGGGGTGGGAAGAGCCCCCAGCCCCAGTGCCCTGCCCACACTTACTTCCTGTGGAAGGCATGTTTGCAGGGACAGATCCCCAGCTCGTCCTTGGGCTTGAACTCCTCCAGGCACACGGCACAGATCTGCAAGGTGTAGGATGCACAGGGCAGTGTCAGCGGTCAGGACGCAACATTTGCACGTGAAAACTACACAGATGGCCAAAATNATATAAAAATATATTATATATAATGTATATATAAATATACAGAAAACAAAAATATCTATAATATATAGTAGAAAATTATGTAGTATTAGCATATATAATATATAATGTATTATATATTATGTATCATATATTATATATTATTATTATTATTATTTTGTTGTTGTTGTTGTTGTAACATAAATTTTAGTGGTTTTGCTTTATATAAACCACGCCTACATAAAATATATATATTTACATTTTGCCTGGAATTACAAACTGAGTTGGAAGGGTTCCATGAGGATCACCAAGGCCGACTCCTGACTCAGCACGGGGCACCCTACAAGTTAAACCCCAGATCCCCAGACTGTGAATCAGTTTTCCAGCTCCCAACCTCTGCTGCTCCACATGCTCCAATTCATCCAATAAGGGGCTTTTCCTGCCATTCCTGCCCTGCCATGGGGGTGGGAAGAGCCCCCAGCCCCAGTGCCCTGCCCACACTTACTTCCTGTGGAAGGCATGTTTGCAGGGACAGATCCCCAGCTCGTCCTTGGGCTTGAACTCCTCCAGGCACACGGCACAGATCTGCAAGGTGTGGGATGCACAGGGCAGTGTCAGCGGTCAGGACGCAACATTTGCACGTGAAAACTACACAGATGGCCAAAATCATGGAATCATGGCACGGTTTGGGTTGGAAGGGACCTTAAACCTCGTCCCATTCCACCCCCTGCCATGGGCAGGGACCCCTTCCACTATCCCAGGGTGCTCCAAGCCCCGTCCAACCTGGCCTTGGACACTGCCAGGGATCCAGGGGCAGCCACAGCTTCTCTGGGCACCCTGTGCCAGGGCCTCACCACCCTCACAAGAGTGAAATTTCCCCTAAAGTCTTCCCAAATTTTGCTGCCCAAGCTTCGGGATCGGATCTCCCTTTCCTGGTGGAAAGGACCGTGGAACCTCCACAGAGCAGCCCCAAAGCTGGGATATCTTTGAGGTTTTAGGGCGCAGGGGGATGGATCCAGGCTGCTGCTTGGTCCCTGGGACTCAGCTGCATCCGCAGGGACACCTCTGGGAAAAGGAAAAAGCAATGGGCTGTTGCCATCCCTATCCCAGGGCTGGGAAAGCTGGTGGCTGTTTTCCCAGCAGGCAAAAGACTCAGCCAAAACCTCCTTCATCCTCACAGCCGATTCCTCCTGACTCATTTTGGATATCCCAGGGGATTTTGGATATTCCTGGGTGGTTTTCCCAGCCTCCTCGGCCTGGGATCTGTGTCAGTGCACCAGGGCCAGGTGCAGCTGTTGGGGTCATTCCCTGAGGAACACACACACATCCCGAGCTCCCCCAGGGCCTGGGAGAGGCGGAATGATGGAAAAAGGGGAAAACCAGACCCAGAGACAGGGAGGGAAGAGCTGGGCGGGCGCTCTCCCTCCGCAGGGCTCCGGGCAGCCGCCCCGTCATGTTGGAAAATTCCCACCCCGTCCTCTGCTTTCCAGAAACACTGACTGCAAATGCCAAAATACAAATGCCCAAAATGAGATATTTTTGAGCTAAATCCTTCCAGGCTTTCCCAAATCCCAGGGAAGAGCTTAAACTGCTCTATCCCCTTCCCGGCAGAGCCCTCATCCTCCCCCCAAAAGCTGGGAGAGCTGCAGACAGCTGGGAACAGCGCTGGAGGAGAAGGAGGAGGAGGAGGAGAGCTGAGCGTTATCGAGGCCGTTCCCGGCTCTGGCACATTCCCAAATCCCTCCTACAACCCATTTCTCACCCCAGGAAGTGCTTTGAAGCCTGTGTGCCGACAACACCCCCACTGCAGGTCGATTTAATGGGAGCGGATCAGAAGCAGGGGCCTGCAGCAGGGACTGCCTGGAACCCTGCGGCCCTTGGGATTTACCCTGTGGCTGTGGGGAGCGGAGGGTGAGGATAAAACGTGGGATGGGCCCCGCTCAGGGGATTAAAATAAAATAAATAGTGGCTTATAAACAACTGGAGCTGGTAGTGAGCAGATGAGCAGCCTCGTGCCCGGATGTGGGTGGGCATTTTCGTTGTCTCTTGGGGAATAAATAAACCCAGGCCGTGCCTGGCATTCGAGCAGATCCCCGCTCAAATTCAGCAGGAAAAACGGGCTGTGAGTAGGAATGCTCAGCCCCCAAAAGCCTGGAAGGCCGTGGAGAGAAACTGAGGTGTTTCAGCCCTCAGGGGGCGGGGAGGGAGGAGCGGATCTGCCTCTTCCAGGAGCCGGCGGAGCGTGTTTATCCTGGATTTCAGTTTTCCCTGCCCACAGCTGTGCTGGATATTGTCACGCCCCGACGGTGGCGGGGCCAGAGGGGACGTCCCCGCCCAGGGACACTGTTTATACAAGGCCCAGCGTGCCTTGGCCTCCCCTTATCCACAGCTTCGTATCAGCGTGATAAGAAAAACTCAATAAATAACAGTAACGATGCAGGAAAACCCAAGGGGAGCCAGGAGGAGGGAAAGGGTTTAATCCAGGTTTTTGCAGAGGATCTTTCCCCATTTCCAAAGCACAGCTGGCTGCATGCTCTGCTCCCAGTGGAGTTAAATTTGAGGATTTTCCCCCTCCCCAGGGTGAAGAAGAGGAGGGAGAGGGAATTTTTGTCACCTCAGGACGCGCTCACCTCATGGAGGTTCAGCTCCTTCACCTTCTCCTTGAGTATGACCTGCAAGGCAAAGAGCTGGGGTCAGGACAGAGCCTCTGCCGTGAGCATTCCCAGGAAAAATCTCCACAAAGGGATCCCATTGAGTGTCCCAGGAGAACTGGAAACCCCCCAGGTAGAACTGGAAACTCCCCAGTAAACCCAGCACAGCCAGGGAGCACGAGGGGCCCTCATCCCTGCGCAGGGACAGATAAAACCACAAGGACCAAATCCAGGAGGTTTCCTCCCAAATTTAACCCTCCTGGGCTACCACACTCTGCCACTTCATTTTCCCTCCATCCAAGCTGAACACCTGGAGAGGGCTATAAATCCAGGATAACCCGTGTGTTATCAGCCCAACTCCACCCACCTTCCTGCTCGGATCAAGGGATCAGAGGCAGAAAATCCCACAAATCCTGCAGAAAACAGGACGTGGAAGCAGCAGCCTGACACCCACCTCTGGGCCATGTTTATTTTAACTGGTGAGTGCGGGTGGGTGCAGGGAAGAGCTGGGCTTGCCGTGAAGCCGTTCCCTGGAAAAGCCCTGTGGCTTCAGAGGGTTTGGAGCAGCCGGGTCCAACCCTGGGAGCAGATCCAGACCCCAAAAAACATGGATTGGTGGCTGGGGGAGTGATGGCACCACTGCTCTGCAGTGGGTGAGGGCTGGAGAGGCGGGGGTGCTCCAGAGGTGATGTTCCCACTGCTCAGGACCTCAGTGGAAAGTCCAGAGACCTGGGGATGAGCAGGTGAGGGATGGTCCTGGGGGGCTCAGCCGGTAGGGGACAATTAAATCAGCAGGGACAGATTGGCCTGGGTGTTACAACTGCCCTTCGAGGGCCAGAGACCTCCCAAGGGGAGAAACAGCACGAGGAAAACTGATGGATTTGGCACTACGGAGAAGGGGGAAAAAAGCTGGAGGATCATCTCACCTGTTTGTAGGCGTAAAGCTCTTTGTGTGCCTGATGCCTGAGCCTGCAATGAAACCAGGGAGAAACGTTGAGGTCAGGCAAAAAAATCGGGATTATTGTAATACCTCAAACATTCCACTTCCCCCCTTTCCAGAGTTAACATGTTGTATTTTAAATTTTTTATTTCAGAAATGAGCATGGCCCCAGGAAATGACGGGTTTAGGCAACATCCAGCTTTCCATGTCGCTGGGAAGGAAACGGCTCCATCCCAAAGCACACAACTCCTCCCTTACCCCTCTTCTGATCTCCCTGATTTTCCGAGCAGACATCACCCACGTGGTTAAGGCCAGAAAAAGCAGGTGAGGAAATCACAATCTGCCATCAATCCCCTCAGTTTCCAGCCACTTCTGCTGGCAACAATTCCAAGACTGGACGCAGCACCGTTTTCCAAGCGATGAGGATTCAGACCTGAGGAAAGCCCAGCTCCTACTCCAGCAGGGACAGGGAAGGAGACTCCCTGCCCAGAGGTTTCCCACCAAAGCCCCCATCACACTGCTTGGGTGACACTGGGTTCCTCACACTCGGCTTTACCCTCAATTCTAAGATCAATCAAACAACATCCACTCCTGGAGCAAACTGAGGGATGGAGAGGAATGGGATGAAGCTATTCCAGGAACACCTGCTGCAGTGGGAAGTCCAGCAGGAATTTTAGGCCACAAGCAAAGTGCTGGTTCCATCCCCTCCCTCTCCAGGCTCCCCTTTCCAGAGCCAGCAGAGCGCTCCACAGGCATCCGCTGGCTGGAGAAGCCCATTATGCTCCTAAAATGAATACATTTAAAATTAAAATAACTGATACTGCCTCTCATTACCAGACATGGCATTTAATAAAGTGCTTGGAAAACTCAGGAGGGAAGTCCCCAGGGCTGAAGAGTTGGCCAAGGACTTTCAATACGGAGTCAATGTGTGGCTGCAGGGCTTGGAGAGCTGTAGAAATATTTTCCCCAGCCAGCCCTGAGTGTGATTTCAGATGGGAAACCCCCTTGCCTGGAATTTCTCTTCTCCAAAAATATTCTGAGGGCTGTCTGAAATCCCTGGCTGTTTCAACCTGAGCTCCTGGGGGCTTTCCAATCCTGCCACGCTGCAGTGGGGGAGTTATAAAAATGGGATGGGAAAATACTTCCTTATGTCTGACACCCTCCCCCAAAATGCCGTGGGCTTTAGAAGTTGAGGGATGGGTAAAAATGCACCTTAATGCTGCAGGGAGAGATGCAGAAAGTTGGCTCCTGAGTCCCAAATTTCACAGGGAGCCATCCCTCCTGCTCCAACAACGCTGCCTGGCAGCAACCTGCCTGTGGAACCACGGAAAACACTGCGGCAGGCAGAGAGGAGGAGGAGAAGAGGAGGAGGAAGAGAAGGAGGAGGAGGACTGGGGTCTCATCCCTCTGGCAGTGACCCTGAGCAGAAACACGAGCAGAAGATGCAGGAACAATAGAGAGAACAGGATGAAACCGGCCCAATCCGCAGGGATCCGGTGGCTGGGAAGGCGGTTATGAAACCCAGATGGGGAGAAGCGAGGCGTGCGGCTGGAGACCACAGACAAGGGAAAACTCCCCCGGAATGGGAAGCAGCATCCGTCCGTATGGAGCACTGAGTGGCCACCAAGGGTTTGGCCCCCCTGAGCCAAAGCCACTGGAGCACCTTGGAGCAGCGGTGGGGAAGAAGCGACCA
This sequence comes from Rhagologus leucostigma, assembly GCA_013397725.1. Classification (NCBI taxonomy): domain Eukaryota; kingdom Metazoa; phylum Chordata; class Aves; order Passeriformes; genus Rhagologus; species Rhagologus leucostigma. The sequence continues at coordinate 22,168 of VZTD01002789.1, read as the reverse complement.
CCCGGCCCCGGATCCGCACAGCTCCGTGCTGTAGGCGCGGATCTACAATGCCCCGGGCTGGTGCTGAGCCAGACAGGGAGATTTTCCCCAAAAAACCCCTCCCTGGAGGTTCTGGGGAGCAGCACGAGCACAGCTGGTGCCGAAGCGTGCGAGCTCAGCCCGCTCCTCCTCGTTTCCCTCTCTCTGAGCCAGGATCCTGGGCCAGATGGATCCTGGTGGGGCCTGGTGCAGCTGTCGTGAGGAGACCCCGGATCCTGGCAAGCGCTATTCCCAGTGGGAGCCGGCTCCATCCATCTCGTGTCAAGTGCTGTGACTCCCGAGGAATTCCTGGCAGATGTCTGACCGAGATAAGGGACCACACAGCGCCTGGCTGCTGATCCTGTGTGCTGCCACCCTCCCTGAAGGAACAACCGCCTCTCCTGGGCTTTGGGATCTCTTCCTGCAGGAGTGGGAGCATCCTGCTTCTCTGGGTGATTGAGTCACCTACAGCAAGTGAATAACTACAGGAATAAAATGCAGAGGAAAATTCTTTTGCAGGTTTGCCTCCAAGATCTGCTTATTTCATGCTTTATAGTAGGAGTAGAAAGGTCCTGGGCGCTGGCTTTTTATCCCATCATTGTGTTCCTGTCCCCAGCTCAGCCGGGCTCCTTGGGCTCTTCATGGAATCCTAGAATTGTCTGGCTTGGAAAAGCTCTCTAAGATCATCCAGTTCAACCATTCCCTCAGCACTGCCAAGGCCACCACTGACCCATGTCCCCCAGTGCCACATCCACATGGCTTTTAAATCCCTCCAGGGATGGGTACTCCACCAGTGCCCTGGGCAGCCTGTTCCAATGCCTCATCATCATTTGGGTGAAGAAATTTTCCCTCATATCCAACCTAAACCTCCCCTGGCACAGCCTGAGGCCGTTCCCTCTCCTCCTGTCCCTGTTCCCTGGGAGCAGAGCCCAACCCTCCTGGCTCCCCCCTCCTGTCAGGGAGTTGTGCAGAGCCACAAGGTCCCCCCTGAGCCTCCTTTTCTCCAGGCTGATCCCCTTCCCCAGCTCCCTCAGCCGCTCCTGGGGCGCCAGACCCTTCCCCAGCTCCATTCCCTTCTCTGGACACAAAACCCAACCACTGTGTTGGATCCTGGCAGGTCTGAATGCCGAAGAAACCAGCCCTATAAAAAAACCAGAGGCTTTTTAGAGGCTGTGTACCCTGAGCCTCCCAGAGACTTTGAGCTGCTCCAGGCTGGGGAGGGATGAGCCCTGGATGATCCACAGAAAAGCATGGAGAGAGGATACTGCAGCCTTCACCCAAAGCAAGGGCAGCACTGCTCAGCTCAGCGTCCTTCTGGACTGGGTTTTATGGGACCGAAGGCAACACGAGTTTATCACTTTCATTAATTCACCAGAGATCAGACACAGCCAGCTGCCTGCAAAATTTCATTTCCTTGTTCTTCCTTTTTTATCTGCAATTTTGCCAAGCAGAGGCAGCAGCCATGAGGGACCTGAGTGGTTTGCAGCAGCAGAAGAGCTCGAGGTTCACCTGAACAGCGCACAGGCAATGATGATTTTTGTTGTGAAATTCCTACTGGACTCTGTTTTGAGCCGATCCAATTAAAAATGCCACTTTTTCCTCCACTTGGAGCGGGCAGCACAGCCTGTATTGACACAGCTGCAAAGCACAGCCCGTGTTCTCTCCTTCCCCAGCACATCTTTTATTTAATGCCGTCAGCTCTGCGATTTGGGGTGAATACACCTGATACTGGCTCTTCCAAGCACCGGATGCCTCCCCAGCTGGGGATGTGGGGAGAGCTGCAGGGGATGCTCTGATCCAGAGCAGGAGATGAGAACCAGGGCCTGAGGGTGGTGTCATGAGCCTTGCTTGGTGTTTGCCAAATATTTGCAGAAGTTATGGGAAAGGAGGGAGAGAAGGGGCTGTGTTGATGCTGCACCTATGGGAAAGCCAGGAGCTGCTGTTACCTGCAAAGAACCCCCATGGATGGAAGCAAAGCCCTGGAATTCTGGAGGGGACCATCCTGTCCTTCTGTTGGTCTCTCTGCCCTAGCAGGTGGGTGGTCCTCATCTTGTTGTCCACCTACAAGGCTTCCCAAACCCCACCAAAGCTCAGGCTTTTATATCCCAGACGAGCTGAGATTACACATTAGCTTCTGTGGAGGCGGATGCTCCGAGGACACTGGCACAGCTCAAACCCATGGCACGGCAAAACCCTCCCCAACGGGGGCTGCAGGATCCTGTTTCGGTTCTGTTCTGCTGAACAAGAGCTGAGGGAGGAGGTCTGAAGAGCCATTTGTAGAGTCTCTCTAGGGTTTTGGGCTATAAAGGGATCACTGGATGACCTAATCCAACTCCCCATCTATCATGGGTTGCTAAATAGCACCTCGGGAACAGGAGCCAAAACGTCTCGTCCAGAAAGGTCCTCGGTCTTGATTTAAAGACGTGAGGAGACGGAGGACTTGCCACTTCCTTGCTGGCTTCTCTCACCGGTTACTCACCCTCTCTCTCTTACAACACGCCTCCAGCTTCTAAATTTAAAGGTTTTCTGGCTTGACCTTCCAGACATTACTCCTTGTTATTCCTTCTTTGGGGCATAACACACCCAGCGAGTGCCCAGGAAAATACTCTCAAAGTCCAAACACCTCTTCAGTTTTCTAAGTGAGCCATATAGACTCGAGCTCCACCTGAGCAAAACATGTCTTTGAGCCTTCTGAACACCTCCGGTCTATTTTTTTTGCATCCCCTCCCACTGGTGTCCCAGACTGGGATGGACTGATGTGTTGCACCTTCAAACACCCTTTTCTTGTGCTTAATTGTGGGGAAAAAAAAATTAAGATATGATGCCCAAGCAGCCCAAATCACCCTTGGGTAAACCTGGGTTTGGGCTCATCTCCATGCTTTATGAGATTTTGCTCCATAGAGAACTGAAAATGGGTGGAAATTATCAAGTATTTAGAAGATTGACATGGAAATCTTGCTTCCCTGGTCTACAAGAGCAGGATAAAATATTTTTAACACCCTCTGGATAGATACCCTTGTGGGACTGGCTGCTGTGGTGCAAGGAGAGACTGGGTACCTGTTTTACAGGAACACAGGGAAAGGATGTGATGGATGCACAGCTTGCAGGGAGCTGGGGCCAGCTGAAAAGACAGAGGGGAAGGAAAGGGGATGGAAAAGCTGGAGAGGAGAGCTCTGGGCACGCAGAATTTTAGCTGCCACTGCTGGCAGAGTGATGACCTCTGCTCCCAGGCACAGGCTGAAACACAAGCAGCCCCCATCCCAAGTTATCAGCACAACTCATCTCCATCACCAACTCCATTCCCACGCACTGTATTTTTCCCCCACTTGCCTCATTTTCCCTCTCTTTTCAGGAAGAGTTTCTCCTCTCAATTAGCAGCCCAACAATCTCCCCAGTGGCCCATAAAAGAATTAAAACAAGCCCCAAACTGGAACAACCTTTAACCCTCCCGTCCTGCTCTCCCATTGCTCAGATTAACACATCAACTCTGCATCATTAATCTCCAAACTGTGCTGTTGAAGGAGCAATTTGTGTTCAATAACCAACGGAGCAGGTATTAAACATTCCTTAGGCACGCAGGACACGAGTTACTCATTACAGAGGGAGATGTGTTGAAACATTAAGCAGAGAGCAGGGACCATAAAACATCCCTTTCCAGGCTTTTTGAGAAGCTGACCACAATTCCATGCCTTTTTTAGCAAATGTGTATCTCCTGGTCTTAAGTGGATAATGTGACTGCTTTGTGGGACATCGGGTTGACATAACGTGTGTCAAGGAAAGATAAGGTGCTGCCCTCCTCTTTTTGGGATGGAGGGATCAGTGATGGGCCTGGAAGCAGGGAAGCTCTTGGGGAACATTCCCTTACCTGATCAAGTAGCAACAGAAGAGCAAACTGAGGATGAAGACGAAGATGGCCGTGCCGAAAACCACGATGTATATGTTGAGAGGAAGGTTCTGGAACCCGATGTTCGGCATCCTGAAACTGTAATGCTGGAAGTCCGAGCTCATGGGTAGGCTGTGGAGACAGGGAGAAAACACATGGATGTGACGTTCCTTAGGGATGCACTTTGCAGACCAGTGGTCCCTCCAAAGGGAGATGGAGGGGGCTGGAGATGACTTCTCACTCATTCCCCCTCCTTGCCCAAAACCAAGTTCTCATCTTGGTAACCCTGAAAACGAAGCAGGGCTGGATCAGCTGGGGCTGGGGTTTTTCTTCTCCCACCGTGAGCTTCTCCTGCAGCTCTTTTCCTTTCGCACATGATCCTTCAGGTTAAACGCTGGGTGAGATGGACGGCAGGAATTACATCTAAGTAGCCCCAGCTGCAGCCAGCGTCCCTCAAACCCCGCAGTAACTGGGTAAAAATACTGAAAGCAGCCAGGAAGGCTTGGAGCAAGGCAGGTTTGCCTTCCCTTCCCCTCTCAGGGTTTCTAAGACCAACTCTTAGAAACAACCACAGAAACTCCCCCCCCAAAACCATCAAGCACAGGGCCTGGCTGGGTCCACATTACCCCAGTGCACCCCAAGGAAAGGAAGAGGACAAGGACATTCACAGCAGCGCTGCTGAGAGAAATTATGGGGAGACTATGGACTCTGTAAAGGAGGCTTTGTTTGTTTTTCCCATCTGAGACGCAGGTTTGGTGGTTTAAGAGCACTTCTGCAGGTTTCAGCTTTCCTCCTCAGCACAGCCCCAGGCTGCTTCCCCCCAGGAAAGCCCCAAGGCACCAGTGAGCGGTGGCCAAGAGGAAGAGGCAGCAATTTTGGCTGTCACGTCCCACGTCTGGGACGTGTGACCAAAACCTCCCTCCCCTCAGAGAATGCCAATTAAAGCCCGAGCAGCTGCTTGGGATAACGACTTCAGCAAATCACCTCCCCCAGGATTTTAATTGCACTTATTTATTATGTCTTATCTTCCTATCATTCTCTGAACCGTTCACCCTTGGATGATCACAACCGTTGCTGGCCAGGCATAAAACTCCCCTGCCCCCAGCTTAGAAAAGGAAGTTAAAAATACACCTTGTTCCCTCTCCCTTCTGCCCACAGGAGAGCAGCGTGCGATGAAGTTTTACAAGCAAGGAAAGTACCTGCAGTCTGAGCCCTGTTTCCCAAATAAAATCACCGAGGGATAACAAAACCCTCCCCTGGAGCAGGGAGTTTTCCACGGCGCAGTAATTGCACAGCTCCTCATTTTGCACAGGGTGGGAAGACAGCGGGGAAACCGCGGGATCTGAACCCACACGTGCCAGGGAGCGATGCTCCAAAATCCAAGTGTCCTCTGAGTGTTCCTCCAAGCATTATCCTCACTCCCGAATCTCCTTTTCCCCTTGAGGCCCCTTTTTTGCCGAACCCTGTGGGCTTTCCTCCGACTTCCCACCGGGAGCAGACTCACCTCTCATCCCGCCTGCCTCACCGGGACTATCTCTTCACTGAAGGCAACATCCCTGCCAGCACCAAACACCCGCCCGGGAGCCTCCTTGCTCCGGCTGCTTTCAGTTTCCTCAGCTCGCTGGAAGTTTCGAGGCGATTTCTGGTAAAGCCTGGATTTGATTAAAGCCTCCAGAGACCAACACGCATGTTCAGAACCTCTCCCGGCCAACGTGGAATCGCTACAAGAGCTCGGAGAGCCGGCACATCCCCCTGCCAGCGCTGGTGGGGATGGGATTTTATAGCCCAGCAACCACCCGGCAGCTCACGCTCCTCCACCGACGCTTGTTCCGCTCAGCTGAGCTGGTTTGCTTTGCAAATAAATTAAGAAAAGCCCAATCCAGCCCCCAAACCTTTGCTCCCAGCTCCCGCGGAGTTAATGCGCAGCTCGGTGTTGCAGGGCTGGGTTTGGGTTTCAGTCCCGCATCAATTGCTGGGTCAAAGGGATTTGGGACGGTTCAGGAGCTCCCCTCGGTCACGCTCGTGGCACGAGGATGTTTCGGCTGGAGGACGAGGCTGCCCCACCTCGCCCTTGGGCTCGTGCTGATAATCACTGCCTTTGGCCAAGGTTGGCTGCCTCCAGCTCCTCAACCGCCTGAGAGAAATGTCCTCTGTCTGGGAAAGCTCCAGGTGACTTTTTGCAAGGAAGGAGAGACAAGTCTTGGAGGAGAGGCAACAAAACCAACCAGCACTGGACTGTTACTTTTCCTTCCAACTCTTTTAACTTGTGATGCCCTTCTCAGCAATCCCACCAGGAGATTCCGTGGCATAGATGGCGGGTAAGGAACATCCAGGCTGCATTTGGGGCAGCAAATCCCATCAAGCCAGAAAAATTCCTCATGGTCGTATGAACCTGAGCTGTGCCGCTCTTGCACCAGTCCCCACATCCATGAGCACAGCTAGAAACCATCACAGCCCTCAGCAAATAAACAGTCAGCAGAAACAGAGCTCAGACCAACCTCCAGCATCCCACTCTCCTCTTCCAGTGGAACCATTTCCCTAATATTTTGCCCCAAAAGGGCATCACGAACGCAGCCATGACCTACCTGCCAGCCATATCGTGAGGGCTCAGCCTCCTGGGGACAACCCTTCCGTCCCCTGTGGTGCAAATCCAGGGAGTCCCACACCAGATTCATCCAACCCCCATGTGAAATAACCTTCTCCACATCGGAGCTGCCCTGGTCCTCCCTCCCTCCTGCTGCAACAGCTGAGAAATGTTACAGCAAAAAACACGGAGGTTAAAGGGGAAAAATCAGTTAGTCTGCCCAGGATCCAGGAAACTGTTAACTTTAAAAGACTCCACTGAAATCTGATGATTTCAAGCAGCCAAGCTTTGGGATTGGTTTTTTTTTAAGAGGAGTGGGGGGGAGGAACTGTATTTTAATCTGCTTCAGATTTGCAAGGGCGCAGCCAAAAGAAATAAAAAAGGAGCCATAAAGAAGGATGAAAAGTTTCTGGTGCGGAACAAAAGCCTCCCTGTTGCTCTCTCCATGGTCAAGGCATCTCAGAGCAGGGAGATGATGCTTGTGGGGCATTCATGGTCCCCAGCAGGTCCCTGAAGCCCCTGGGATGAGGGACACAGGCTGCATGTAGAAAAGGGGGCACTGTCACAGGTTGCCCAGAGAAGCTGTGGCTGTCCCATCCCTGGAAGTGTCCAAGGCCAGCTTGGACAGGGCTTGGAGCAACCTGGGCTAGTGGAAGGTGTCCCTGTCAATGGCAGAGGGTTGGAACTTGGATGGTCTTTAAGGTCCCTTCCAACCCGAACCATTCCACGATTCTGTAATTCCGTGATTCTATGAAAAATAACGAGGAACAACGATGTCCTGGGATGCAGAGAGCCACAAAATGCAGAACAACCTGAGCTCCACGTCTCCTTCCTTACGCCCTCCAGTGACTCAGCCACGTGGGGCCAAGCACATCCACTGTTTCTCCAAGGAGGACAAAACCCAGCTTTAATTAAAAGCCAAGTGCTGGTTAATGGCCCATCGAGCAGCCAGGAAGGGAGTGTTACAGGTCAGCGTGAGCTCCGGCGTCGCCGCGCTTTGATTACACGTTGGGCTGCGAGAGGCAAACCCTGCACAGCCACGTCGCCAAATTAATCCCCATTAGAGCCACAGCCAGCACTTAATGCGTGAGCCCAACCTCGTACCCAGAGCGTTCACAGGGATTAATAAAGGATGCAATTATCTTCTCAAAGGTAGAGAAACTGAGGCAGGGAGGAGGAGGGGAGCAAGGCAGAGCTGTGGTCCCTGAAGCCAGGGGGTGACACCAGGGATGCCACTTTAAGTGACGCCACGGGCTGAAAGCTGCAGATTTTTGCCTTCCTGCTGCTTTGCCACATGGATTTGAACTGTGTGCTCCTTCTTGGGGTTTTACTTATTAAAAGGAGCTGCCTGTCCTTTTTTAAAATATTTTACTATTATTTATTTATAACATCAGTGCATAAAGTGGCCATGCATGTGCTGTGCATCACCACACCTAAATACAGCCCACATGCTGGGTGGAGGGGTGGCTTCTGCCTCCGCTGTTGTAAATAAACTCCTGTTTTTAGAGGGATTTACTTTATGTTTTCAAGACAAACAACTTTCTCCGCAGGGGTTCAAAGCCAACTCAGACTGAATCTCCTCAGCCATTAACTGGGGAAACTGGATGGAGCTGGTGGTCTGAGCATCCCGCCGGCCAGGCTGGCAAAGCCAACCCATCTCCAGGAAACACTGAGCTTCAAATATCCACCAGAGCCAGACACAGGCAGGCCTGAAATCATGAATCTCAGGGAAAAGTGAATGCTAAGTCGTGGCCGAACTCTAAGCTGAAAAATTTTATCGATGGGAAAGGTTTCAAGCGGGCGTGAACAGCGTCTCGAGTTTCAAAGGAGTTTCGCAACGTGTTTCAGACAGGTTTAACCAAAAGCGTTATTAACTCAGTTGAAAGTTAAACTGGGAGCAGCTGACAAGACCTTTCAGAAACAGCCCAAGTTGTGTTGCAAAGCAGGGTATTCTTCCATGGAATGATTCTACAACACGAAGGTTATTTAATGGCTACGACTAACGGGATAATATTTAAAAGAAAAGATTCTTCCAGGTGTTAAGAAGCAGTAGCCGGAGACGCCTGCATTTAACTCGCAGGAAAAAATCCCCCTCGTGGACCCCAAAAGCAAAGCGAAGCCCTGACCTCAAGCAGCTGGAAGGAATTTCCTTCAGCTCCGTCTCTGGAGCTGGTCCAGCGCCAGGATCCGCGGCGTGGCGATGGGAAAATCACAGGCAGCTGCAGAGCCAACCCCAAACCAGCATCGCTGTCACCACAGAGATGCCACGCGGCTGCATCACCTTTGCCTGGCAGGGAGTGGGGGGAAAACTCAGCGCTGCTCCAGCCAGGAGTGATGGCCTTTGCTGTCCAAAACCAGGGAACAACAGGACTGAGCACAGAGGGAAAACAAAAACTCTTGGCATGATGCAATTTTACAGAGTTATGATGCTACCATGGGGATGCCACATCCAGCGCCAGCTCCAAGCATCCAACCTCGCCCAGATCCTTCACTCCACAAACCTGGCAGGGAATGGAGGAGCATGAGGGACGGTGCAAGGCTTGGCAGTGTTATTGATTAGTGGGATTAATGTCCTGGGAAGAGGGACCATCCCAACAGGCCCCTCACACCACAGGCAGAGTTGTACCAGGATCCAGCAAAGCTTGGCTGGGTTGATGCGGCACCATCACAGCAAGAGAAAGAACTTCTGGGTGTCAAACAGAACAAAAACCCATTTGTTTCCCCCGTTTTGGCTGCATGTGGGCTTGGGGGTGGTGGTGGGTTTTTGTTGTGTGCCTGGACAACCAAGGAACCAAACTGACCTCCAAGCACGAAGCTCTTCAGACCTTTGATCCCTCCTCCCTGAGAGCGGATCCGATGCTTTTTTTGAACTGGAATCAGGAAATTTCCTGGCTGTGTTCCCCAGCTGGCCGACACCAAACACAAAACCTTAACCCTCTCCACTGCCTCTGGGCAGGGGACACAGAAAGTGATGTGACAATGTGACAAAGCAATTGGAAAAAAAATAGGAAAGTCTACGGAAAGCAACATCCAGCAGCACAACTATATGGCTGCAATTTCAAGCAAGTCCTTCTAATTCCAGACAGTTTAAGACACAATTAATCCCAGAACCTTAAAACTGAAGAGAACCTTTAAGTGGGAAAATGTTTTTGCTACCACTGGCAGAGAAATGTGCAGAAATGGGTCAGCTGCAGCTCCCATCACCCACTGTAAAGTCGTTTCTCTCAGCGCTGTTGGAAACGCAAACCAGAGGTTTGCTCAGGGCTGATTTTGCAAGTTCCAGGAAAACAGGCAAAAATAAACAGAAGAAAAATAAAATCAATAGCGCTTTTTAATACAGTCTGGAGGAGGGGGAAGCAGCTTGGAGGAGAGCCCTGCCTGAGCTCCCATCAGGAGTGAGAGCTGGGCATCACTTCCCAAGAGGGTTTGAAGCAGAGCTGGCAGCTCCTCTCTCGGAAAGGCTCACATGAGCTGCCCAAGGACGGCTCAACCCACTGCTCGGAGATGAAATAACACTTGAGGAATTTTTCCCCTTTGGCCTTGGGGATTTGTAATTATTTTTCGCCCCCCCTTTTCCTGGCATGCTGCTCCAACGTCACGACCCGGTGAGCTCACTCTTCCTCCCAAAAGTGTGGTGGGAAAGGATGTGCTGCTGCCTCCTCCTGCCCCTAGCCCTGTTCGTACTCCTGAGGTGAAAGGAGAAGGCAGGAGCTGCCACTTCCTTTTATGGGCTGATGGTGGTGGGACACACATTGTTAAATTTGGGTGTATTTTAGCCCAAAAAGAGCAGTGAGAGCACAGACAAGTGGGAATAATCTCCCACCTTCATTTGTGGTTGCTTTTCCTCGTTTGCAGTTTTTCCCAATGAACAGGTTCCTTGGGGAAGGTGAATTGGAAACTCCATGAGAAACACTCAGCCTACACAGCGGAAGGGTCAGAGAAGAGAAATTGGGTGTTAAACGCTCCAGGGAATTTGAGAATTCCTGGGTGATGACACAGAGCTGTGGGAAGCAATGGGGACTCCCAAAATAACACATCTGGAAGAAAAAAATCCCACTCTGATCAAGTCATCTTCAGGCTGAACCAAAACCAATCACTTTCCATGGAGCCAAAGAGCAACTTGCCCTCTCCACTCTCATATTGAGAAGCAGACGGATTAAACAACTTCCTGAAACCCTTTTTTCCCCTCATTTCCTAAGCTCCTTTAATGAGGGAAAAAAATAATAATCAGTGCAACACACAGGGATCAATAATCCTACAAAATCTTGCTGGAGACAAGCACCCTGGACCAGTGATGGGATCACAGCTGCCAGCAGCCGTCCTATGAAGGCAGTCGGAGGAGCCAAGCACAATTTGGGAACAGGAAGGCAGAATGCTCTCGTTTACACTAAATAAGGTTGCTAGGTTATGGATTTTTGGGAGGGGGGACATAATCTGAAAGGGGATCCAGATGCCTGTAAAGCCTTGTGGTGGAAAAGCAGCATGAGGCCAGAGAGGGAAGAATTCCTCTTTATGCTGCTGCTGTCTGCTCCCGGATCCTGGATTTCAGTCCTCAGGAATGCTCTCTGCAGACCCTTTTAATTGCACCATTTATATCTGAGGTAAAAATTAAGAAGAAGAGGTAGCTGGATGGAGAAGAGTGAAAAAGCTGGTGACCGGATACCAGGAAAAAAATCCCTAAACAAATCCTAGGGAGCAGCCGTTCCCCCAAGCCCACACTAATCCAGCCAGGTTTGTATTTTACAATCCTGACAGCCTGAAAAAGGCTTTGGGAAAACCCAGACAATCCCAAACCCCAGCCTGCTGGGAAGCCACACCAATGCCACGTCACTGCCGTTTCCACTTTTTCCTAATACTTCCAAAAAATGAGCTGCACAGTCAGCCCACCCTTTCCTGGTTTTGACCCAAGTACTGGGATTTAGGGGAGTATTTTTTTTATCATTCCTTCTCTCTTGCTAACAGAGACTGGGAGGGTTTTGCAACACTTTATGTTCAGCAACAAAACCTCCAGGGAGTCATATGGATACAGGACAAAAACTGCTTCACCTCTATGGGACTGACACAAGAAAGGTGGCTGCAAGGATGGAAAATCCCTCAAAATTTAGTTGGAAATGGAAAACGGAACTTTTCCACTGCCAGACTTGCACAACCAAGTGAGGTACCTGAAGAGAAACATTCACAAAACCAACAAGTGCATCTCCTCCTCCGTCACAGAGTCTCAGCACTGAGGGTGATGCCACGGGATATCATCCTTCTTCCCCGTTCTCCTGGAATCGTGGCCTGACCTTAGTGGGATGCAGAAAGTGAAGGGGCCTTAGTGAAGCACTGGCACGGGTTGTTCAGAGAGGTTGTGGACTCCCTATCCCTGGAAGTGTTCAAGGCCAGGTTGGAGCAACCTGGTCTTAGTGGGAGGTGTTCCAGCTCCTGGCAGGGTGGTGGAATGAGATGGTCTGGAGGGTCCCTTCCAATCTGAACCATTCCATGATTCTGTGATTCTAAAATCCAGGGGTACCCACACCCCAGGGGTCTGTAACCAGGAGGTGATGGACAACCAGGTGTAAATTTTCAGCATCACCCACCCACACCCCTCCTTTGCCCAGGGATGCTGCTTCTTACAAGGGTTCCTCGTAAATTGAGCCCTAAATAAGCAAAACCCCAATTTACAGCCGTGCTGCTGATGCAGAACTTGTTTATAAAAAAAAGCAAAACAACTTTTGAGAGAGTCACCTAAAATTTACATTTTTCTTGCAGCTGACTGAACAAAACCTGCTAAATATTTTCCAAACTCTTCAAGGCTACAAAGCTAAAAACCAGCAGTGGGAATTTCAGGCGTGTAACAGTTTACTGTTGGATCTCCACAAATTCCCGGGCGCTGAATCGCCTACTAGAAGGGAAAATATATGAGTGGCACTAAGGAGGTGGCTTAGCAACGAGCAGGCTGGCAGCTTCGAGTGGCTTTTTAAAGGTCAAGAGAGAACACGATGTCTGGAGCCCTCACGTTCTGTTTTTTCACTATGATTTACTGATATTTCTGGCCAGCCCGGTTATTAAATCGTCGCCTCGCACCAGCCAGCCGCACATCTGTTAAACCCAGGCTTTAAATTAAGACTTTCCCCTCCTGAAAGATCCTCTTTCGACCCATTCCCACCTTCACCAAAGTGGGGGAAAAGCTTTGTCGGGATGAAACACAAGGAGAGGTTCCACCGCCGAGGGGATTTTTGGGAAGTGCCGCTGAGCAGCATCATTGAAATTCAGCGGGAGAAGCCGGTTTTCCTCGGCTCCGCGGGGGCTGCCATGTTAAATCACATTTGGATTCACAGTACAAGGCTGCTAAAATACCACCACGACGCCTATTGGCACATTTCAATGAAAACGCCGTGGCCTCATTAGTAGAGTGGAAATTATGAGCTTGTCTTTGTATATATTTAAAAGCTCGCCTCTGAAACTCTGCTGGGCCAGGGCCAGGAATTCCTGGCTCCGAGCTCCTACCACTCGGCAGCTCGGGATCACTTTGCTCACACGGGTCAAGCGACCACGCAGCCATCGACCCGGCAGAAAAGGCATTTAAAAACTGCCCTGCGGGGAGAGGCAACAGGGCTTGAAACCCTCCTCCCTGTCAGCTCCCTGAGAGCTGGTTAGGGAGCAAGTCCTAATGAAAGTGCAGGTTGTAATTAAGAGGATGCAGGAATGTGGGTGTGTGGAGTTTCATCCCGCTCCCAACAGCTGGCGTGAGAGCATCCCGTCAGCCCAGAAGCGCCATTCCCCTCTGGGGATGGACCACAAAAGCCCAAATCCTTTGAAATGAGGGGCAAACTCGTGAAATAACATGCTTTTTGGGATCTGGTCCTCTCAAGATGGGAATTTGCAAGTCTCTGTGAAGGAAAACTTTGGCTCAGCTCCCTACTTACCCGCACGGGCGCCGCAACGCAGCCAAGCCACGCAAACCCAACGTATCTGCTTGAACGGCTACCGCGGTTTGGTGCCAGGGATGCTGGAAGAAAAGAGAAAAACACCCTAAAACTTGCACAAAAATCCAGAGAGAGCGAGGGAGAGGATGAAGACATGGTTTTTTAACGCTCGGATTCGCAGAGGCTCACAGAATTTGCTTCAGCTCTTGGTAACAGCACAGAGATCCCCTTTTAAAACGCGGCGATGACGTTACGCGGCACAGAAAGAAAAGGGGGGGAGGCTTGGCTAATCCTCACAATTTTATAAGCATCTGAGACACTAATCCGTTGATCTCATTGAAAGGGATTAGAATTACTCCCTTGCCAGGAAATTTAAGAAGTTTTCTACCAGATGTAAACAAAAGCGTGGAGCAGCCTGCAGAGATGGCTGCCACACAGCGAGTTGTCACAGAGAGATCCGCACCAAGGCTGGTTTTGGGGTGGAAAAGGGGGATTTCCAGCCCAGTCCTGCAGAAGGTTGTCTGGAATGATGTGGGTATCCAAGGCAAGCCTGATCGGTCCATTCACAGTAAGCTAAAGACAGGATCCCATCCTGGGCAAGCAACCTGCCAGGGCTTCACAACCCATCTTTGGGCTCCAACTCTTGCAGGAATGGATGCTCCAGCTAAAAAAAAACAAAACAAAAAATCCATCCAAACCACCTGACTTGTTCTGCATTGGCCTAGGAAGACATTATTTTAATAATAAGAGAAAAGAGAAAAATCTCTGAGCAACAAAACCCAAGTTGTGCCCAGCAGCCTTCATCCGCACGGCTTTGCGGCAAGGACCTGGGTTAATAAGGAAGATGGAACATGGCACCCTCATGGAAACAGGCTGGGATCTGCTGCTACCCTCACAATGAGTGATTCATAATATTGAATAATAAATTTTTTGATTCAGAAGATGAAGCAAGCCATGTGCAATCTGGGGTTTGATATCAAGCAGTTTGCTACTAAGTTGGACGTTCCAGCTCAGAACATCAATAGCTGAGATAAACCTAAAGGAAGCAGAAAGGATTCAGAGGATCTTTTGGAGAAGAAAAGCAACTTTTGTTAGAAAACAGAAGTTTTCTAAGAAAGAAACACTTTTGTCAGTGCTTACTCCTTTCCTCTTTTAAATTCCATCCAAAAAAGAAACCTAAAGAGACTCAACTTCCAACCTCAGTGTAAACAAAGCCTCAATTTCACAGAATCACAGAATTACCAGGTTGGAAGAGACCTTCAAGATCATCAAGTCCAACCTCTGTCCTAACACCTCAACTAAACTAAACCATGGCACTGAGTGCCACATCCCATCTCTTTTTAAACACGTCCAGGGATGGTGATTCCACCACCTCCCCAGGTAGACCATTCCAATATTTTATCACTCTTTCTGTAAAAAAGCTTCTCCTAATATCTAACCTATATTGCCCTTGGCGCAACTTAAGACTGTGTCCCCGTGTTCTGTCAGTTGTTGCCTGGAAAAAGAGACCAACCCCCACCTTACTACAACCACCTTTCAGGAAGTCATGTGCTTGTCTTAAAAACCCTCTTTTTGGAGGTGCCTGATGGGATGGCAGCAGAATCCCTCTTCTCCAGCCCATTTTTTTGCAGGACCATATAAATTTTAGTCTTTAGGCACAAATACTCACTTGGCTTTGGGAAAACACCCACAGTCCCCATGCAGCCCCATCTCCTAACTCCCTGCAACACTCCCGCTCCCAGCTTTAGCGTCCAAGGCTGGAATAAACCACCTGATGCCAGGTTGGTCTCCAGCTCCATCCTTCTCATCCGGCTGCAACACATCCCAGGCCTTTCCCATCACCTCCTTGACCCGTTCCTCCTGCTGCATCACTGGCAGCTGCATGGGGAAGATGCTTCAGGAGGAGGAGGATACAAGGAGGAAGCTTCGAGAGCGGTCAGAAGCACACGACAGCTCAGCCTCCCCCAGGCAAAGCCACAGCCAAGAAAATGATCCATTTTTCCTGCTTTTACTCCCGAAGTGCCACCCCCAAACAACGCTCAGCACAATGGTGAGGGTGTTTTGGCGCGAATGCCAAGCGAGACCGGGGTGCAGGGCTCAGCTGACAGACACCCCACCCACGCGAGCAGCAGCAGACAGGCTCCAGCCAGCTCATCCCGATTTATACAGCCCCCAAACCACCCAACACCACACAGTCCTATCCCACTTTGCATGGCCACCACCGACACAGCCTCCAAAAGCCTTATCTTTTATCTCACACACCACGAGAGCGAAACGCCGGGTCGGGTCGTCACCCAACACGCCTCAACTAAAAAGCGAAAGAAAAACCCCAACCCTGAAGCTTCATCCGAGCAGAGCCAGGAAATCGCCTCGGGAGAAGCCCAGCCTGGATGGGTTTTCATAGGGAACAATAGGAAAATGGGAGTCGTTAAAGCGCCGAGGAAATATTTGCCTGCTTGAGACAAAGCTCGGCATGGAGAGAAGTTTAACTCGATCCTTACAATACCCTGGCAATTTAATTCCGATTTAATTCCGAGAGCCCTGGTCGGCGGGAGGCACGATCCACTTGGGTGGATTTGCTGTAGTTGGAAGTTGTCGGGTGGGAGACTCTGATCCCTCCCACCCAGTCTGGATGGGTAATTTGCCTTCACCCACTTTCTTACCTGCCGGGCCGCTCCTCCTGGATTTCAGTGGACGGATGGGAGAGCTGAAATCCCCCGGTTCCACGCCTAGGAAGCCACACGACCACGGAGCTCTTGTATTTTCCCCGAAATACTCCTGTGAGCCAAGAAGCTGGAAAATCCACTCCTGCTCCACAGGCTGGGAGAGCGACAGTGGGAGGGCTGGAATCAGGAGGGCAGCTGCCTCCTGCTCTGCACTTTCAGTTTCTCTCTCCAAGCGCTCTCCTGGCGCGACTTCCTCTAAAGCGCTTTGCGAGTGAAAAGCTGCATTAGCGGCGGGATTAATCCTCTGAGGGGATAATAAAATCACAGAATCATGGAATCGTTTAGGTTGGAAAAGCCCTCTAAGGCCATCAAGTCCAACTGCTAACCCAGCACTGCCAAGGCCTCCACTAAACCATCTCCCCAAGTGCCACTTCTACACGGCTTTTAAATCCCTCTCCAGGGATGGTGACTCCAGCCCCTTCCACGAAAAAGTGGTGTCAAAGGCCTTGCCAAAGTCCAGACAGACACACCCACAGCCTCTCCCTCATCCACCAAAGCAGATCACCTTCTCATAGAAGGAGATCAGGTTGGTCAGGCAGGACTTGCCTGTCACAAACTCACACCGGCTGCTCCAGGTCCTCTGATCGCCCTGTTCGTGCTGCGTGACAGCACTTAGAGTGATCTGCTCTTGTCACCTGACTGACAGCCCTGTAGTTCCCAAAATCTTCCTTCCCGCCCTTCTTGTAGCTGTGTGTCACATCTGCTCACTTCCAGTCAGCTGGGACCTCCCGGTTAGGCAGGGCTGCTGGTAAATGATGGAAAGTTATCCCCATCCATTGCAGCAATCCATTCGTTTGAGTCATCCCACATGTCTCTGTGCTGGCAACGATGTCACAGCCTTCCTGATGCACGGTGGCTTCCAGCTCCTTCTCCTGTTGGTGACCACGCTGTGGGCATTGGTGCAGGTGCACCTCCGTTGGGTTATCAATCCCACCACCTTTTCGGAGAAGTCCCAATTCCTACGTGACCATTCTCAGGGGCTTTGGTGGTTTCCAACACATCAATAACCCTTGTGGCTGTGCTGCCACATGGACCTCCATCCCCTGCCTCCATGGAGACAGGAGACTGAAGGACCTGGCTAGCACACTGACCCTAAAACATTTGGGTGGGCCTCCAGGATTATCCTGGGCAAAGATCCTTTTCCCCCTCGGAGCCAGGAGAACTCCAGCTGTTGTCAGCAGTCCTGGTGTTCTGCAAACCCACCCACAAACAAAAAAAAAGCCAAAATAAGCCTCGAGAAATCATTCCTGCTTGCTTCTCACACTCACAGTCCTGAAGCTGGAGCAGAAAAAGCAGGACGCCCCTGCCCAGGCTTCCCGCCACCCCGCCCTCGTTGCTTCTCGGTGTCTCTGCATTTTCCACAGGCTGATCCAGCTGTAGCTCCAGCATCGGAGCAACCTGAGACCTCACAGCCTTTGGCTATGCTGAGCCAGCTGCTTCCAGCTAATGTGGTCCACGAGCTCCCGCTGCCCATCCATGCATTGGAATTAGGGCCGGGCTTGTCTCCTCTCACCATCCCTTCAGCATCACAACCATTCGTGAGCAGGACACAGGAGCCCTCCACATGTGGCTGGAACTCTTTAGGATCATTTTCTGTTCTTCGACGGAATTCAGACATGCCAGACAGGTAGAAAAATGACACATTGCCCGTGTTACTGTTGCAGAGGGAACAGCATCCAAAAATGATGCAGCTCTATCTCCAGAGGGGAACCGCTGCATTCCAGGATGGAGGAACAGGCCCTGCTCCAGCCCCCTGTTAAGGTCAAGGCTTTCCCATTCCTCAGGGCAGGAAGCAAATCACCACTGCCCACGGCTGTAGCAAAACCACGTGGGTTTGGATCCTCTCCTGAAGCGGGTTTTCCACGGGATCACCGGCATTTCTCAACCCAGCGAGCGGCACCCGCCGGGCTCAGGCGATGACTGGGCTCACTCGCAGATAAGCCCCGTATCACATCATCACTGATGCCGCTTCAGAGCCCTGTCAGCGACTCGGGGTGGGGACACGGGCACACCACGACGGCCACGCCCAACCTGAGTCTGAGCGGTTCCAGGGCAACAGTGACAGGGGAGGGGATTGCTGTGACGGCCGATCTTATCTTGTGTCAACAACACTCGGCTCTAAGGGGAATGATTGCAGGAACAAAAACAAACAAACCCAGCTCGGCAACACCAACCGCTGCTGAGACTGGGGGGAGCTTCAACCCCAAAAAAACACCCTCCAGGCTTCCACACCAACGGGCCAGGTTGGCTGAGGACCACCAGAAGGAGCTGCACCTCCTGCCAAGGCCCGAAGGATGGGCTTGTTTGGGTGTACTGTGCAGCAGGAGTCTGGCAAGGTGGGGGAGGACCGTGTCTCAGCCACGGCATCTCAAGGCAGAAGGTTCCAGGTACAGGTGGTGGGAACGGGAGCTGAGCATCAGCTGTGCCTCTCTCCACCTCTTCCACATCCAGATGTTGTTTTACGGCTATGAGTGAATCACTCACAACACGTCTTCTGCCACACAACCCAAGAGGAGGTGACAGCAGGTCACTGGGAGGGGTGACCCAAGGGGGAACACCTGGAGAGATGGTCCAGAAGCACAAAAGCCATCCTAGCAAAGCCGGGTGTTCTCCTGCCATCTCATACATCATTTAGCGCAGGAAAGCAGCTGGAAGTTGGCTCTTCTTGGGTAGAACCTCCAGGCTTGGTTCAGCTCCATAGTCCTGAGCAGCTCTGTTGCTTCCTCGCCATGAAATCCTCCTCCTCCTCTGCCCCATCACCTGCCTGTCCCCCAGGACAGGGCCAGGACCACCCCCCAGCCAAGAACAGTGGCAGCAACCAGCAGCCATCATCTTATTTCCCATCTGGCACACAGTATTCCTCATCTGAAGGTCCAACAGATCCCAAAACATTCAGAGCATGCTGACTCCAAGGTGTCCTTCATGGCTGGTCCATCACAGTTATCTCCAGTCACACCTGGAGGCAACTGGATCTGAGCCTGGGATGCACAAGCAGTAAGTTCCTGCACAGCTGACCCACCTCCACATCTTGTTCCCCCCAAATCTGAGACAGCCTTTGACCAAACAGCACTGCCAGCAACCCAAGCAGCAGACCTGGAGTGTCCAACCCAGCCTTGGTGAACGGGGACAAAATTAGCAAACCTGAGCCAAGTAGTGGTGGAACAGAGCTTTGGGAGCTTGTGGAGGGGATTTCCTTCAGCAGCAAGGCTGGGAGATGTGGGAAATCACCACCACACACACCTCCAGCAGCTCCACCACCTGCTGGTATCAGCCCCGTGACCCGGTAACGGGATCACAGCGTCCCTGCTGCCTGCTTCTGGCACACGGGGCTGGAAGCACTTATTCTCCCTTTCTTAATATGTTTTAAATACCTCAATTAGTGCATTTTGGGTTCCTTCCACATTGCCCCCAAGCAGTTCTTCTGTCAGGGGCTCTATCCTTCCACTGCTGATTATTAGTGGGGCACAGGGTTGTTATTTTTCCAGGCCAGGGGCCAAATTTGTATTTAATTTTTGCTCCAGATGGCACAGCACTCCAGATGCATCAGCTGGAGCATCGAACCTGTATGAATAAAGTAATAAAGCAAACAACCCGATTTACTCAGGGGCTGTTTGACACGCTCAAGATGCTTTGTGTACATCTGTCATGAAAAAAAAAATAGCATTCAAATGAATTCAGGTGATGGTTTTGCTATTAAACCCAACACCTGAGGGAAATAAAACAGCAGTAGGAATCTAAAAAATAATGATGATGATAATAATAATATTAGAACTTATATTTTGATTTCTATTGAGTCAAGGACATATATATATTAAAAAAGGCTGATTTCAGCCATCAGTGCTGAGCACGGGCCTGGGTTTTGTTCACCTTCCTCTGTCCCCAAAGCTGCTGCTGGCAGCGGGTCATGCAAACCAGGATCAGAGTTCTCCCAGGTGATCCCCGATTTTAGTGTGGTGCCGAGAGCTTATGGCTCTGCTCACCCCAGGAGACACGAGGAGGACACCAGAGGACAACCACGAGATGTTCCAGTTATGCTTCTGGCAAATTCACCATGTTCCCAGGAAGCTGCCGCATCCCTCCGGCACAGCCTGCAGCCGGGATGTGCTCCCTGCAAACTAAAGCACCCAAAATAACTCAGAAAAATAAAAAAAAGAAGAGACATTGAGTAGTCGGTTTATCTGCCTGGGCACACACAACGCCGCCGCGTAAAAACCAGCTGAGCCCGCAAACGCCTGTAGTCAAAGGGAGGGGGGGATGTCTTTTTGTGCTTGGCTTTGCTCCGTTCACAGCATCCTTGGGCTCTGAGAGCCCGTCCCGGCGGCACCCGAAACAAAGGAAAGCCGGGAGCTGTAGGCAGGAGCCAGCTGGGGAAAACCGGGACGAGGAGGAGGAGGAGGAGGCACCCGCATCGCCCTCCCCGGCAGCTGCGGAGCCGGGCTCGCGTGTTGCCGAACACGTTATCCATGGCAGGAAACTCGAGATCAAAGGCGAGGAGCGTGCCAGAGCAAGATGTCATCCAAGCCTCCTGCCAAAGGTGTGCACGGGCGGGGGGAAGCAACCCCCAGACACACACGCTGGCACATCCGACGGAGCCGGCGCCGCTCGTGGGGTGACCAAGACCCACGCGTGTTGTCCTCCGTGCACCCCGGCGAAGACAAAGACAGACTGAACTGAACAAACAAAAACCCAAAACCCCAAACCGCAGGAGGTGCATTTTTACCCGCTGGTTTCCAGTCCCCAGGGTCCTACGCGCGTCCCCTGCCAAAGCGGCGGATGCATGGAGGGTATGGACGTGCCGGCACGGCAGGAACAGCAGCCCAGTGTAACTCCAAAAAAGCAGCTTTTCTCATTTCTGGGTGGCTTTNTGGGTTTTTTTTTTTTTTTTTTTTTTTTTTTTTTTTTTTTTTTTTTTTTTTCTTTTAAAGCAGAAGAAACCCGCAGCGTCCTGTCTTGGCCCCAGGAAAGCAAGGGGACGTGTCTGATTCCAAGCCAGCGGCTACCGGCAACAGAGGTGACCTGGGGACCCTGTGCCGAACGTGGGGTGGGACCTCCAGCAGCTCCCCCTCATCAAGGGGGTCCAGGCAGGATGGGCCTGGGTGGGGACATGCCCCCTGTCCCTTTGTGCCGCCCCAGCCTCTCCTCCATCCCTCCAGGATGATGCAGTCCCAGTCCACGGTCCAGCCTCTGCTGTGCCCTGCTCTGGGCTGTCCCCTCTGCCCCACAAGCGGGACCTTACGGCAGCCCTACAGTGCTGCCAGACACCCCAAAAGCACAACCCAGACACCCTGAGAGTCTCCCTTTAGGAATCTGCAGCGACATTGGGGCTGCTCCATTGCCCCGTGGAGGTTCCGGCTCTAGAGGGGACTGTGGAGCAGAGAGGGAGGGACCCTGTCCCCCACGGGAGTTGCTGAGGAGGGGGTGCCCCTGCCCCACAGTGGGGATGGAGGGGGAGCCCTGTCCCACAGAGGGCTGGAAAACAGACCCTGCCCCACAGAACAAGGCACACAGAGAGGGCACAGCCCAAAGAGGGGATGGAGGAGGAACCCTGCCCCACAGAACAAGGCACAGAGAGAGGGTACAGCCCAAAGAGGGGATGGAGGAGGAACCCTTCCCTACAGACCGAGGCACAGGGAGAGGTCCCACCGCACACAACGGCTGGAAGACGGTCCCTTCCACACAGAACAAGGCACAGGGAAAAGTCCCACCCCAGAGGGGGCCTGGAAGAGGGTCCCTTCTCCACAGGACAAGGCACAGAGGGAGGGTCCTGCCTAAAGCGGGGATGGAAGAGGGACCCTGCCCCACAGAGGGGTGCACAGGGAGGGGTCCCAGGTACATAGGAGGGATGGAGAGGGGTCCGTTCCCCACAGAACAAGGCACAGGGAGGGGTCCCACCCCACATAGGGGTCCCCAGGGGGGGTCCCCGCCCCCGACATGGGCGCTCGGGGGGGTTCGGGTCCTCCGGCCCCCCAGGGGGCTCCCGCCCCCCACACTCACCCGCCGCCGCGCTGTCCCGCCGGGGCTCACGCCGCCCGCACCGCCCGGCCCGGCG
>VZTD01002788.1:77537-90392 GCA_013397725.1 Rhagologus leucostigma | reverse complement strand
CACAGGCTCCCCCTTTTCTGAATTTCCACTTCACAGGCTCCCCTTTCCCCAGTTTCCACCTCACAGGCTCCCCCTTCCCCAGATTTCCACCTCACAGGCTCTTCTTTTTCCCCATTTCCACCTCACATGCTCCCCTTTTTCCAGCTTCCACCTCTGTCCAGCTTCCCCTTCCAGCTTGGCCACCACCCTACAACGTTCATCCCAATAAAAAAAGGCAACTCCTGAAATCCAGGGACCTCTGAAGTCCTTGAGGGAGAGTTTGGTTGATTTAAAACCACTAAAAATCACCAACCACCCAACAGGAGAGGCCAGGACAGGCCCAAACAGGGGGAGAGGCTGAAAATCCTGGAGTGGGAAGGGGAAAGAGAGAAAGAACAGGAATATTTGATTTCCTTGGAACCCAAAAGAGGAGAGGGAGAGGACACTTTAAAGTGGTTACACACCTGGTTAGTCTGAATATCCGTGGATCCGTTACTCCTGGAATTGTAATTGCTTCTAAGGTTGCCTAAAAACCACCAGGGCAGCCCGGCCACATCCCATTCCTCAAACACCAGGTCCAGCTTCGGCTTCTTGCTTTTGGAGAGGTTTTCTATCAAGTCTTTGTCTGGAAGAGCCAAGCAGAGTCTAAATCATTGGTTAAGAGACCAGCAGAGAAAAATTGGGCCCAAATCTGATTTTTTTCCTTCTTGCATCAGGTTGGGAACTTTGGGGTTTGGATGTGCTGCTGGATCTGGCAAAAATCCCTGCATTAATTCAGGGAACGTCCCGGTGTTCCCAGTGTCCGTGTACTGGTACAGGTTGAGTTTAATCTCAAATTTCACCACAGGAACACAAACAGCTCCCGAGCCAGCACTGAGAGGATTTCTTGAGTGATTTAAAATGCAGAAAGGACCGGTTTTAATTCAGTTTGCAGCTCCTGAGTTCCCCAAGCCAGGCTCAAACAGAAGTGGGGATCCATCCTCCCCATGCTCCAGCCTTGGATCCCAAACTGAGCGCTCTGGATTCCAGGATAACTTTGGATCTCCCTCCTTCCAGTGCCTGGGGTTTCAAAGGCACAGCCAAAGCTGTTTTGTACATCCAGGGAATTTCCACCGCTGGAAACACCCACATTTTGCAAAGAGCTGCTTTTGCAACTGAGGTTCCTCGATACGAGAGAACACAAAGTGGAAAAAGGAAAATTGTTCCCAAGACATCTGAAATCTGCACAAGTGACCCAGCAAGAAATCCCACGGGGAAATGTCAAAATACGACAGATCCACCAAAAAGAAAAACCTCAGTGTTGTTCAGTTCCTTGCTTGGTTTGCAGGGAACGACTGCAGCCAGCCCAGGCTGGGTTCTGTGTGCTCAGGAGCCTCCCTTGGGAAGGGGAATGGCTCCAAGGATAATTCCAGCATTTAAAACACCCTCCAGCAAGGTCTGGAAGATTTTTTTCATGCCATTGTTCAGTGAGAGATGCCATTTTGGGGCTTAACCTGCCACTGCAGTCAGAGCATTTTGTTTTTTATGAGCCAGGCAATACCTGTGGTGAACATTTGCATTCTCTCAACCTTTAGCACGAAGATTTTGAATGATTTTATTCCAAACAAGGGGTTTTTTCGAGTCTCCCAGCTCCCTCCTCCAGCACTTTCTTCCTGTGTGTCCCACACAAGATTTGGAAACGTTGTGGTAACACAGGAAATTGTCCCTCACCTTCACAAGTGTCACATTTGGGCTCTGAGGTAGCCAGAGCAGAGGCTTTGCCGTCACCCTCCACGATCCCAGAGTCAGATCCTTCCTCCTGGCTAAGCTGCAGGAAGGAAAATCCAAGAATTAGTCCAGCAGAGCTTGCAGGGACAAGGGGATGCAGCACTTCCATTCCCAGGCACCAGCTGCAGGATGAGACTAAGCAGGTAGGAAGAGGAATAATTCAGAATAAAAACTACAAACTATTGACCTCGTACGCAGCCTAAAGCCTCTGGAATCAGCACGACCAACCTAGGAAAAATCTTCGGCTTGGCAAAAGTCCCAAAGTTCCCGTTTTTCATGCAGTAAAACTGATTTCGTGACTCTCTGACACCTCCCAGCTCCACCTGCCCTCACCCCAAAACCACACCCGGAAACTTTGGAGGCGCCAAGATTTTTCCTAGGTTTTCACCTCTGCCTGAAAAGCTGCTGAAAACAAATCCTAACTAGACACAAAACTGGCTCAGTGAATGATTTGGCAATTCCTACTCAGAGAAAGGGGTGGCATAGAAGGGGGGAAAAGCAGGAAAACACGGAGCAGGCTGGAGAGGCTGAGGCCTGGAAGTGCTGCACCCCAGAGAAACGCGCTCAGAGACTGGCACTCTGTCACGAGGAGAACAGAGAAGGGTCACTCTGTCCCTGCTCTGTGGACTCCAAGAACTTCTTCTTTTTTTGGGGTTTTTATTTTTTTTTTTTTTTCTCTCAGGAAGGTGAGGAGCTGGCACCAAAAAAAAAAAAGTTCTGGCAGTCCACCATGCACAGGTACAGAGAAGGGGCAACTCTGTACAAGAAAAGAAACCACCAGGCAGTGGGGTTTACCTTCAGCTGGTCTGGGCTGGGCTTAGCGACGCTCTGCTCCTTTGGGAGAGTCTGTGCAGCATCTGCAGATGGCAGGTAAAACACAAGGAAAAACCTTCCCTGGAAATAGCCATTCTCACATCACGCAGGGCCTGGAGCAAGCAACCAACGAGCCAGGCTTGGCAGACCTTGGGGAAATCCCTTATCAGCAAAGGCCTGGCTTCCTCAAGGATGAATTTATGGATTTTGGGGGTCCGCGTCTTGCTGGAGAAGCAGCTGGGTGAAAAGTCAGGATCTTCTCAAAGGGAAAAAGGATTCCTTTTCCTACAGCCATCCCAAGCTCCTTGCCACAAGAATTCCTGGTTAGCCTGAGTATCTGTGGATCCGTTACTGCCGGACTTGGGATTGCTTCTTAGGTCGCCCAAAAACCACCACGGCAGCCCGGCCGCATCCCGTTCCTCAAATTCCAGAGGGTGGGGAATCCCACCTGGGAGGTGAGCAGGGAAGAGTAAGGTTGTTTTTCGGAATCCTGAGGATTCCAGCTCTTCCTGAAGGGCGTGGGCACGAGGAATAAAGAGTGAAGAAGGGAAAATTCCACGCACGCGGCTGTGGCCGCATCCTGGACAAACCCAAGTCCAGCTGATTCTGCTGCTCCCGAGAGTTAATTAAAAGGCCAAGCTAAATAACAGGAACAATCCAATTAAGAGGAATCTTTCTGAGTCTGGCTCTGAACAGGGAGAACAGAAGATGCCAGGCTGGCTCCTGCCCACTCCCCTTGCAATTTAGCAGGGAAATTCCCTGCTGGATGAGGCTGATTCCCACCAGGAATCACATACAGGCAGAAAATTCCACCTCAAAGTGGCCTTTAAATGGAGCAAAAGCCAGGATCAAAGATGACAAGGATCTATCCCACATTCCTGCTTCTCCTTCCTGCTTCCATCACCTTCCAGCTGCTGATGTTTTAATCCCTGACGGAAAACAGAAGCCAGCTGGCTCATCCATCACTGCCTGGGCTCTGCAGGGATGTTAGAACAGGGAAGGATCATCCTTCCAAAATCGGATTTTCAGGGAGTGAAAATACTCCAGGTGCTGGAAGGCTTCCTTTCGGAGCCAATATATGCCATGAAAAACATCCTTAAAGGTGAGGGATTCCTAAATGCATCTCGTGGGAGTCAGACTTGGGGAGAAAACTGGGCAAGGGAAGGGGGGAAATCAGACAAGGAAGAGGGGAAAAATTAGACAAGGAAGGGGGGGAAAATTAGACATGGAAAAGAGGGAGAAATTAGACATGGAAAAGAGGGAGAAATTAGACATGGAAAAGAGGGAGAAATTAGACATGGAAAAGAGGGAGAAATTAGACATGGAAAAGAGGGAGAAATTAGACATGGAAAAGGAGGGGAAATTAGAAAAGAAAAGGGGGGGAAATTAGAAAAGAAAGAGGGAAAACTAGACAAGAGAGGGGGGAAATTAGCCAAATCCAGTCATTCCTGTGCTGGGCTGAAGGAAACCCAAGAGCTGGAAAGGAAGGAAAACAGCTGGAAAGGAAGGAAAACAGCTGGAGTCTCCCTCCCTGTGCATTCCAAGGTCTGGTCTGCCAAGCTTGTTTCGTTTGGGTCACACTCACACACAGCCAGGTCTAACTCAGTCCTAAGGACAGCATTTCCTGAGCCAGGCTTAAAGTGACACCAGGAGTGGACCAGGAACGGCCACATTCCAAGGAAAAGGGCAGCAGAAGACAGAGTTTGGCTGGGAATCCTTCGCTCTCCACACACAGAGCTTTTTTTGGGAAGAGGGAACAGCACTCACACCATTATCCTACAGGTAAAGAGTCCAAGAAGAATTCAGAAATTCTTCCAGAAAATAAATCAAAAGATTCTTGAAAAGAATCTTCGGTAGAAATAAATCCGAGGCAGAGAACCAAACCCTTCAGGGCCACGTTTTTAATTTGAATTTGAATTTTGAATTTCTCTCCGTGTGCCTGAGCCCTTTTGAAGGATTAAATCCATTTTATCTGTTTAAAAACCTTGGGAAACGCGGTCCAAAACTCCACAGTGGAGTTTATTTTTCCCACTGGAGTTTATTTTTCCCAGCCCTACAACAGGAACTGGCTGCAAGGAAGCCACCAGCTCAGATTAATCGGAGAATTTTCATTTTGATGGAGTTTGATTTGATTCCTCTCATGAGCTGGGGAAGCTGCAGCGACCTTTAAAGGTTCAAGTGTCTGATTAAAGCCTTGCAGGGTTTTTAGCAACGCTTAGAGATTATCAAAGTATAAAACGAGGTGAGAGCAAGAAGTTGCAGCTCTGAAGCCGAAAAAATATTCAGAGATCAATAAAGATTGATTTCAGGTGACTGAAGATTGATTTCAATAAAGGATGGGATGTTTCGGCCACGCTCAGGATTTAGCTTTGGCCCAAAATCTGGCTTTTCTCGGCAGCCACGGCACTCAAACAGCTCCTGACACACAGAAAAGACACAAACTCCGACAGATTTGCTTGGCAAAGCCTTCGAGAGAAGTTTATTCCTCCTTCAGCCACAGATCTGCTCCTGAATTTCAGTACTTACCCAGTTAGAGCAACATTTACGGAATGGCTTTGTGACCAACCTACCTGAGAGGGCAGCAGCTGTCAGGTTCCGTTTCAGCATCTCGTACACGGGGCTGTGGGGAAGGGACACGAGCGACCGTCACCCCCTGAGGCAGGAAAATCCCCTTCGAGCGTCCACAGGGACCCCAAAACCCACAAAACCGCAGGGAATTTATTTTCCTAGAGAGACCCCAAAACCTTCTTCTAGACAGACTCCAGAAATCGCAACGAATTTTTTTTTTTCTAGAGAGAGCCCAAAAACCGCTGAGGTTTTTTTCCTAGGGAGATCCCAAAAACCACAGTGAGGTTTTTTTCCTAGGGAGATCCCAAAAACCACAGTGAGGTTGTTTTTTTTTCCTAGAGATCCCAGAAACCATTGAGGTTTTTTCCCTAGAGACCCCAAAAACCAGTGAGGTGGTTTTTTTTCCAGAGGGATCCCAAAATCCACCGAGGTTTTTTTTCCCCAGAGGCTCTGGAAACCACAGTGAGGTTTTTCCTAGGGAGACCCCAAAAACCATTGATGTTTCTTCCTAGAGAGACTCCAAAAACCACAGTGAGTTTTTTCTAGAGAGACCCCAAAAACCACTAAGGTTTTTTTCCTGGAGATCCCAGAAACCACTGAAGTTTTTCCTAGAGAGATCCCAAAATTCACAGTGAGTTTTTTTCCTAGAGAGACCCTAAAAAACACCGTGATTTTTTTTTCCTACAGAGATCCCAAAAACCACAGGGAATTTTCTCTTAGAGAGATCCCAAAAACCACTGAGGTTTTTTTCCTAGGGAGACCCCAAAAACCACAGGGAATTTTTTTCCTAGAAACCCCAAAAAACAGTGAATTTTCTTCCTTAGAGGGCCCCAAAAAACCACAGCGAGGTTTTTTTTTTCTAGAGACCCCAAAAACCACAGTGAATTTTTCTCCTAGAAAGCCCCTGAAAAACCCCCAATTAGGACTTTTTTTTTAATTGCTTATTACAAACTTTACCTCAAAATTCAGTGCAGGACAAAGATTTTCACTGCAATTTAACACCCAGGGCTTGAGGGGACGCAGGAACAAAAGGGACAGAGCTGTCCCCTCAACCCAGCAGTGACTCCAGGAGCTTTTCCTGGTGCAAATGGAATATTTTTTTCCTACCTGGGATCCTTGACAGAGAAGCTCTGCAGTCCCAGCAGCTCTCCCAGCTGATCCCCTCCACAGTGCACCATGTGCTGCTGCCTCTTGTCGTAGAGCTGCCTCCTCATGATGTACTGGCCCAGGAAATGCATCACCTGTGGGGACAGGACACTGCCTCAGCCACCAAAATCCTGGGAAATCTCCTCGGATTTACACTATCCTGCACTGTGGGAGGTAAATTATAGGTGATTTTTGGGCCTTTTAGCCAAGGGAGGGTTGTGTTTTAGCAGAAGGTTTGGAATTGTTAAGGTTTGGCAAGGAGGGAAATCGAGGTGAAGGTGGGGAAATGGAAATGTCCCAGTTAAAATGGGGTTATCCCAGTTTAAAAGAGCGTTATCCCAGTTAAAATGGGGTTATCCCAGGGAAAAATGCATTATCCCAGTTCAAATGGGACCATCTCAGTTCAAACGGGGCTATCCCAGTTCAAAATGGGGCTATTCCCAGTTCAAAACGGGGCTATTCCCAGTTCAAAACGGGGCTATTCCCAGTTTAAAAGGGATTATTCCCCGTTCAAAATGGGGCTATCCCAGTTCAAACAACAATATCCCAGTTAAAACAGCGCCATCCCAGTTATAATGGGACTCTCCCAGTTCAAAACGGGACTCTCCCAGTTCAAACAGGGCTATCCCAGTTCAAAACGGGGCTCTCCCAGTTCAAAATGGCTTTATCCCAGTTCAAAACGGGGCTATCCCACTTCACACAGGATTATTCCCAGTTAAAAATGGGGCTATCCCAGTTCAAATGGCTTTANACGGGGCTCTCCCAGTTCAAAATGGCTTTATCCCAGTTCAAATGGGACTCTCCCAGTTCAAAACGGGGCTATCCCACTTCACACGGGATTATTCCCAGTTAAAAATGGGGCTATCCCAGTTCAAATGGGATTATTCCCAGTTCAAAACGGGGCTATCCCAGTTCACACGGGATTATTCCCAGTTAAAAATGGGGCTATCCCAGTTAAAAATGGGACTCCCCCAGTTCAAACAGGGCTATCCCAGTTCAAAGATCAGGGTTCAAATGTAGGAAATTAAAGAGTCAGTCCCATGCCGCTTCCCAAAAAACCCCAGGGATAACGTCTGGAATGTGACCGCACCTCTTTGAGCGTGAAGGTGTCGCCCTGGGCACCCGCAGCCTGCAGAATCCTCAGGAGGGGCAGTTTGGGTCTCACCTGGAACACAGAGCAGAGTTTTGTTGGAATTCCAGCCGGGAATGATCGATGGCAAGAGAAAAAAAACTACAAAAAATTCTGAGGAATTTGGGTTTAACCCCTCGCACTTGGATGTGGTTGTTCCTGTGAGGAAAGACTGGGAATTCAGAGCCAAGACTGGGAATTCAGAGCCTTGGAGTCACCTCCAGGAGCAGGGATGGGACATTCCCGTGGAGCAGCCTGGATTTTCCGATTCCTGCTGGGAACAAGTCGGTTCTGCCCTGCTCAGAGCAGGGATTTATCCATGGATTTATCCATGTTAAACACAGGGAACACCAAAAATCCCGTGTCTCATCCGCTCCTCAGAGCTGGTTTGGGAATGTGGGTGAAACCTCAGGAGCAATTCCATCATTCCCAGGGTGATTCCTATTATGGATAATAAATAAAGATGTGGGTAATAATAAAGATTCCATAGGAACTGGAGTGACAGGAAAAGGGGGAATGGGTTCAGACTGACAAAAGGGGAAATTTAGGGGAAATATTGGGAAGGAATTCCTCGGTGTGAGGGCAGGGAGGGGCTGGCATGGAATTAAGTACAAATTCAGCACAAAAATATGCGTTATTCCACGTTTTTATGTCCACTTTTACTTGGTTTTTCCCTATAAAATATTCCTAAATCAAGGACGTGAAAGAGAACAAACTCCTCGGGATAAATCCCAATCCTTTAGGATAAATTCTCCTGATTTAAATGTCGCTTGGATTTAATAAAAATCACTGCTCTGAGGAGAAAATGGCAGAGAGAAGTGGTGGAAATGAGGGGTAATTAGCTGCTAATTACCTGATGAGCTTGTCCAAGGGTGATCCTGCAGGAATTCTCGGCTGCTGGATGCTGGGCAGAGCTTGGGGAGCTCATCCTGGCAGTGAGGAGCTGTTCAAGCACCGCCTTAAAAATGGATTCAGGAGTTAAAACCAGCCCTAAAATCCCATTTTAAATCCTGTTCTGGGCCCCTCCTGCTTTGTTCTGTCCCGGGAGGGGGGTTGGATTAAACAGCAGGAAAAATTTATCATGGAAAAGGTTGGAATGGGCTGCTCAGGGTGGAGTTATTATCCCTGGAAGTGTTCAAAAATCCCTGTGGATGTGGCACTTGGGGATGTGGTTGGGTTGAACTGGGTTGGATTTGCTGATCCCAAAGGGCTTTTCCAGCCCTAAAGATTCCTGGGTTGGATTTGCTGATCCTAAAGGTCTCTCCCAACCCTGAAGATTCCATGATTCCCAGCTGGGTGGGACTTGCTGATCCTAAAGGTCTCTCCCAACCCTAAAGATTCCTGGGTGGGACTTGCTGATCCCAAAGGGCTTTTCCAACCCTAAAGATTCCTGGGTTGGATTTGCTGATCCTAAAGGTCTCTCCCAACCCTGAAGATTCCATGATTCCCAGCTGGGTGGGACTTGCTGATCCTAAAGGTCTCTCCCAACCCTAAAGATTCCTGGGTGGGACTTGCTGATCCCAAAGGGCTTTTCCAGCCCTAAAGATTCCATGATTCCCAGCTGCATCCAGCAAAAAGCTGTGGAAAGACTGCCCAGAGAAGCAGGGATGGGACATCCCCGTGGAGCAGCCCGGATTTTCCGATTCGTGCTGGGAACAAGTCGGTTCTGCCCTGCTCAGAGCAGGGATTTATCCATGGATTTATCCATGTTAAACACAAGGAACATCAAAAATCCTGTGTCTCGTCTGCTCCTCAGAGCTGGTTTGGGAATGTGGGTGAAACCTCAGGAGCAATTCCATCATTCCCAGGGTGATTCCTAGCTCAGATAATAAAGATTCCATATGAACTGGAGTGACAGGAAAAGGGGGAATGGGTTCAGAGTAACAAAACGGGAAATTTAGGAGGGATATCGGGAAGGAATTCCTCGCTGTGAGGGTGGGGAGGGGCTGGCATGGAATTCCCAGAGAATCCGTGGCTGTCCTGGAATCCTGGAAGCGTCCAAGGCCAGGCTGGAGCAACCTGGGATGGGGAAAGGTGCCCCTTCCCATGGCAGGGGTGGCACTGGGGGATCCCGGGATTCTGGAATTCCAGGACTCTGGCGGTGACACGGCACAGTGGGGAACTTAGGGAATCCCCATGACTCCATCAGGAAACATTCCAGGGGGTGAAACTCCTGACTCAGAGGTGGGCAACGAGCAACTGAGTCACAACCCAAAGGAATTCTCCCCATTCCAGCAGCTCCTGATTCGATTCCCAAAGGAGAAGCCGCAATCGGCACATTCCCCGCCTCTCTGATTTCCCAAAATATCCCAAAGCTGCTGCAACCTCCTAAAAAAAACCACCTGGATTTAGGGAATAAACGAATTTTAACGGCGTTTCTGAGGGAGGAGGTGACAGAGCCTTTCCTGGAAGGGCCACAAGGGGAAGTCCTGCACAATTTGAATTTTTCAGCGCCCTCTCTCAGTTTCAGCACCCTCCCAAAGAGCAGCTTCACCTCAGCAATCACTCCTCGAATCCACTTAAATCCTCCCCTCAAAACGGCTTGGAAAATTTGGAAGAGAGAGGAATTAATGTCAATTAAATAGCGGGAAAAAAGCAGCTTGAACTGGCTCAAAGTCTTGACCTTGTGCCAAAATTTATGCGTTCCCAGCCCTCAAATTCAGATTAAAATCTCAATTTTTACAAGAATCTGGTTGCAAAGGAGCCCTGCGAGAGCCTTTTTGGTAAAATTTAGGCTAAAGCAGGAAAAGAGTTCCCCAAATTGACTCCTTAATTTGCCTCTGAGCTGTAACTTTGGGGAAGTTTTCACTCAAGTTTTTAATCCGTGCAGTAATTTAATTATTTTCGTTAAAACGTCCAATAATGAGATTTGAAATTGCAATGCCACAAAATTTTCAAAGGAAATTCTCAATTGTTTTTCACGGAATTTCCCCAGATAAATGAATTTATTCCCACAGCAGTTATCAGGATGTGAGTTTTAAAAGAGTATTTTGAAAATAACCAAGGTCCTGCCTGAGGAATGCAACCCGAAGGTTTGCAGCTGCAGACAAAACAGGCTGGAACCTCAAAACACGACAAAAATCTGAATTTTAGCACCAATTCTGAGCGCTGGGAACATCAAGCCCTGCCCCACCTGTTAAAAAGGATTTTTAGGGATTTTAGGAGGGGCTTCTGAGGGTTTTTACAGCGTTTTTGTGAGGCACTACATGGAATAAAAGCATTCCCAAAAATCAAACACCTCTAAATATTTAGGAAGGGTTGATTGGAGCACATCAAATATTCAAATTTCTAAACCGCGACCAGATAATAATTCAAATTATAACAGTTTTAAACACTTCACAATTATCATTTCTCTCAATTTTAACAGATTTCTGATGGATAAAACCAAAAACACTGGAATAAAAATGCCCTTAAGCTCCCCGAGATGAGCTGGACAGGGTTGATTCAAGCCTATCAAATATTCGAATTTCTAAACAGCACTGACAGTGACCTGATAATAATTCAAATTACAACAGCTTCAATCACTTCCCAATTACAATTTCCCTCAATTTTAACCGGTTTCTGATGGATAAAACAAAAATATTCAACACAAACACCCTTAAAATGAGCTGGACTTACCGACCTTGACTTTCTCTGCCTGTCAGGAATATCCTGGGATTATTCTCCCGGGATTTTTGGGCGGGACAGCAGCCGGGGGAAGGCTCTGCCACGTCCCGAGGATGCTCCGGGCTCTTCTGAGTCGCTTTTTTCAAACCTCGCCCGGGGCAGGGCAGGGCAGGGAGGGAGGGAGGGAGGGAAGCACCCAAAGTGGCCGATAACGGCTGGGCTGGTGTGAAAAGCAGCCCCAAAGAGGAGAAAAAAATTCGGATTTCCTCTCCACCCCCTTTCCAGGAAAGGGATTCTGCTGCCCCAGGGCTGAGGGAGGCAGTGGGAGATGAGTTTTAACCGTTTCAGCGCTGATTTTATCACTCAAAGCCTCCGGGTTTTACGGATAAATGACGGTTTTAGGCAGCTTGGTTCTCAGTAATACTCGTATTTCATCAAGAAATTAATATCGGGGTTAATGAAGCTTTTGTTCCCGAGCTCTAAAACATTTCCCGGCTGCAAACGCCACAAAATGTGGGGATGAAGCCTCCTGAAAAGCTCCGTGTGCTCACACGTGGCGGAAATTCCTAAAAAAACGAGGGAATTTCGTGCTCTGCCAGCCCAGTTTCACTTTCCCCGCCAGCTCTGTTTCGAAATACCCCACATTTCACCTCACGACCCCTAACCTGGAGCCCAGGGAATGAATCTCCGGCGGGTTTCGGGTCGTTGGGAGCTGCAGGAAAGGTCCCCGGAGCAGAGCAAGGTCTCGAGAGGAAATCGTGAATCACACAGGAGTCATGAGCTGAGCAATTTTTCCACTCCAAAACTTCACCCCCGCCAGGGGAAGGAGTCATTTGCCTCTTCTGTGACTAAAAGTTCCTCCTCGAGACACCAAAAACCCCACGAGACCGCAGCTTTTTTTGAAACCAAAGATCTGAAGCGGCTGAAAAGCCAAGTTCGAACTTATTCCAGCTTAGTTTTGGCTTCTGAAAGTCTCGTTTTAAGGGGAAAAAAAAATTAGTTTCTAAGTTCCGTTTAAAGTGGAAACACAGCAGGGGTTGGGTTCAGGTGTGACCGCTTTTTCCAGCTTTGAAATAAAGCAAAATACTGAAAATAAAGTTGGGATTTGAGGTAATTTTAGGTAAAACAGCCCTGGAGGGGAGACTTTAAACAAGCACTGATGTGATCATCAAGTCACTGATAATTAAGTTTGTCCCCATCAGAGTCCCTGGGGAATTTTCATGCCTCCAATTCAGAACTTTTAATTAAAAAAAAAAAAAAAGCTTTTAAATTCTGGTTTGTACCTGAGATGAGTTTTGCGGCTGGCATGATGCATCTGCCAGGAATTTTGGGCCGCTCCCCCAAAGATCTGCCCCAAATGCCACCCAAGCCTTCGGTAAATAAGAGCAGATAACAAATTAAAAATGTTGTGCAACGCTCCTTTCGCTGCGAAATGTGGGGAAGCAGAAGGACAACCAAAAGTGATCACTTCAATTAAAGCCACAAAGAGCGAATTGCTCTGCAAATCCCCCTAAATCCCTTCATGAATTTGGGATGGGGAAGCACTTCCACCACCCTGAGCATCCTGATTTGCATTTATCTCTATTTTAGGAGGGGGAAAAAATGAGCTTTTCTCAGGGTTTTTCCCAACAGCTGGCACTTCCTCAGGTAAACAAAACTCGTGTTCCTCAGATTGTGTTTATGAGGGTGAAATCCCGGAATCGTGNCCTCAGCCCTACGCCCCCGGGGACCCTCGGGTTCCCCTCAGCCCCGTGCTCACCCTACAGCCGCTCCATGGGCTCCGGGCCGGGAGTCGGGGAGGGGACGAAGCCCCTACACCCCCTGAGGCCTCCGCGCCTCCATTTTAG
>VZTD01002788.1:15483-30155 GCA_013397725.1 Rhagologus leucostigma | reverse complement strand
GGCCCCGACTCCGTGCAGGGGCAGAGCAGCGCCGGGGCTTTGGGGGAGCCCCCGCTATTCGCTGTCTCAGCACCCCCAAACCCCATCCTGGTGAAGGGGGGGGGGCTCGGAAGGGCCGCGCTGGCCCCCGCGCTGTGCTGGGGACGGGATGTGATGGATGGGGCTGAGCGGTGTCGTCTGGCGCTTCCCAGGGAAGCCGAGACCTTCCCTTGGTTCCGCGGCTCGTTTCGCTGCCTGCTGCGAGCGAGAGCCATCCTCCACCTCCTCCTCCTCTTCCTCCTCCTCCTCCTCCTGGGCCGGGAGGAAGGGCAGCGCCGCCGCTCCGGGGCCCCCCTGCACCGGGGGGTGTCTGGCGGTGCCGGAGACGCGCAAGCCGCAGCCGCTGCCCCGAGCCCTCAATCGCAGCTTTGTTGAGCCGCTCGCAGCTCGGAGGGAAACGGGCTCTGATTCATCACATGATGGGGATGTTCATACGCCACGAGTCTATTAAACCCCAGCGGAAGGGGCCGGACCGGCCTCCCCCCGGGGCTCGCTGCGGACCCCACCGCTGACCGCGGCCCGGGGGGGGTCCGGTCACTCCATCACCCCCGTGCTGGGTCTCGGCCACCTCCGAGAGCCCCGCACCACCTGGCCCTGCCGTCCCCCGGTGACGCGGCCGCGGTCCCTTGGGTGCAGGGCGGCCGGCCCCCCGCTCCAGATGGCCGCGGGAGCCGCTCCGTTAATCCCCGCGTGCGGGGAGGGCAGCGGGGAGGGGGCCGGGATGGCCATCCCGGGCTGCGGGGAGGGCCGGGAATGGAGGGAGCCGGGGCTGGCGTTTGCTGCAGGATTCATCCCTCCAGGCTGGCTGCGGCGCTGCGTGCGGCTCTGCAGCCGGGGATCGGCAGCACCCCGCTGGCTTCTCCCACTCCTGCGCATCCTGCCGTGCATCCCGCGGTGCATCCCGCCGTGAATTCCGCCGTACATCCAGCCGTGAATCTCGCTGTGCATCCCGGTGTGCATCCCGCCGTGAATCCCGCTCTGCATCCCCGGGCTCGGCTCGTCCCGGAATGCGCAGCCCTGCACACGCGTGTGCACACGCCGGGCTCGGTGTGTGCGTGTGGCTGCTCCAGATCCTTCCCCTGGGTCCCGCTGGCGTTTCCTCACGGGAAAGGAGAG
Organism: Rhagologus leucostigma; assembly: GCA_013397725.1. Classification (NCBI taxonomy): domain Eukaryota; kingdom Metazoa; phylum Chordata; class Aves; order Passeriformes; genus Rhagologus; species Rhagologus leucostigma. Next base: position 29,000 of record VZTD01002788.1, on the reverse strand, counting down.
CTCCTGTCCTGCTCTGAAGCTCCTGTCCCGCTCCAATCTGTGTCCGTCCCTCCTGTCCCCTTCCCTTCGCCGGGAGAGGCTTCCCAAGGCAACTCCTTCCCTCCTCGGCCTGGCAGAGCCGTGGCCGGGGGACACCCGGGCCTGTCACCCACCCTGAGCCACCCCCTTGGGGACCCAAACCAGGATTAGGACTCCCAGAGAACGAGTGGCCGAGGAATTAAAATTCCCGACCTAAAAATCTCACGGGAAGCACAAATCCCAGCCTTTACGGACAGTCGGTGTCTGGGGGGCACCCCCAGCCCACGATGGGCACCCATCCTGCTGCACTGGGCCACCAGTGCCCCTCTGGCTGCCAGGGACACCCCACAGGGACAGGGGCCGTGGCGAGGGGTCCCCAGGTGCCCTGGCAGCGCCAGGCGCAGAGGTGCCCCCGGCAGAGGCGGTGACAGGGTGACGGCTGGCATCGGGCTGGCGCTGCAAACCGCGTTTTCCTGCCGAGTTCCCATAGAAACAGGCGGGAGCAGCCGCCGGGCTGGCGAGGACGAGGCAGAGGAGGGACGGGCAGGAGGGTGAGGGACACGGCTGGCACCGCCTGGGTGAGGCCTCACGGCCGGCTGCCAATGCCACGAGGGCACCGCTGACCGGTGGCTGCTCCCTGCCGTGGGGAAGGGACACGGGACAACAGCGTGGCCCTGGCTGTGGGGCACCGTGACGGGGGTGAGTGTGAGCCTGTGTCCACGTGCGCGTGCCCGCGTCGGGGTGCCCACACCTCTCCCGCCACTGCCAAGCCTGGCCTCGGGCACAAAACCCACCCCAGATGGGCAGTGAGGGGGTTTTAATCCTCCCGAGGCCTCCTGAACCAGCCAGGCAGGGCCGGGGGTTGTTCTCTGCTCCATCTGTGCCTCCGGGAATCGGCTGGGCCGGGGATTTCTCCCAAAGCTGGGCTGGAAGGGGACGCGCGGCTCCGGCTCTGTCGCTGCTCCTCTCTCTCTATCTCTCCCAGGCGTCGGTAGTAGCATCCCCCACTCCTGTTTTCCTTGGAAAACACGATAATCCGCAGCAGCAGGCAGGAATAGCGCCTGGAGGAACGCGCTGCCTTCCACTCCAGCCTCGTTTCTCCCCGGGATTCGCAGCTCTACGCCCACCCGGGGAAGTCCTGCCCCGCCGGCTGCCCCTTCCCACTGCCCCGCGGGGAGGTGATGCTCCAAAACATCCCCGTTTTTCCTGGCTGAGGAGCACGGGGGCAGGCGGAAAGCTGCGGGCAGAGGGAGGAAGGGAAGGAGGGAGAGGGCAAGTGTGGAGTCCCCCTTCCAGCCCTGCCTGCTCCTTCCACCATCCCAAGCTGGAAAACACCCTGGGAATGGGTTGTTTTTGCAGGCAGCGCTGGTTTTCAGCGCGGATTGGGTTTGATTCCGGTTTTCACTCCGCAGCAGCAGCACAGGGAGCCCTTCCAGGGCCTGTCCAGAGCCCATCCAGAGCTCCAGAGCCCGGCTGGAGCAGGGAAAAAGCTCCGGAGCAGCGGCTGCGGGGCGAGGTGGCTCCGGCGCTGGCATGCGGGGAATCAGGTTGGATGGTGGCCGTGGCCGGTGGTGCCCTTAATCTGCGAATTCACTAAAGCTCTTTAATAAAGATTCAAAGTCACCAACTTCTCAATTAAGGGATGAGGCAGCTCTTGATCCGCGTTTCTGGGTCAGGCGGAGAAAGGCCGTTTAAGACCCGGGCGATTCCTTTGATGTTTCCCAGGAATAAACACCTGGCTGTGCAGGAGGACGTGTGGCTCGGCCTCCCCCGGGGCAGGACCCGCAGCCCGGAGCCCAACCCTGGCTGCTCCTGACTCACGGGCTCGCTTTGGGAGAAAGTGGAGCTGCTGGAGCGAGTCCAGAGGTCACGGAGGTGCTCCGAGGGCTGGAGCATCTCTGCTTGGAGCCAGGCTGGGAGAGCTGGGAGAGAGAAGAGAAGGCTCCAGGGAGAGCTCAGAGCCCCTTCCAGGAGATAAAGGAGCTCCAGGAGAGCTGGAGAGGGACTTGGGACAAGTCATGGAGTGACAGGACACAGGGAATGGCTTCCCACTGCCAGAGGGCAGGATTAGATGGGATATCGGGAAGGAATTCTTCCCTGTGAGGCCCTGGCACAGGTTTCCCAGAGAATCCGTGGCTGCCCCTGGATCCCTGGAAGCGTCCAAGGCCGGGTTCATGGGGTTTGGAGCACCCTGGGATAGTGGGAGGTGTCCCTGTTCCCTGCCCAGCCCCGTCCAACTCTCCTGGAGCAACTGGGGGATTGTGGAGATGAGTGGGACCCATGGGTGGTCCGCATCCTGCCAGGACCCCCGGCTCTCCAGGGCGCTCCAAACCTTCTGTTTACCTCAACAACAGCCGCCTGCACGGGTGTTAATTGCAGGAGCTGGCAAGGCACTAATTAGGGGATAATGAGACGCCTTTTGTGTGTGTTTGGCAGCCCGGGCGACAGACGCCCTGCTCCGAACTCGCCGCGGGCCGGGGATGGGCCGGGGGGTTGGGGATGGGCCGTGTCCGTGATCCCCCCCAGTGCTGTGTCCATAATTCCCGTGCCGTGTCCGTGATCCCTCCACGCCGTGTCCGTGAGCCTCCCGATGCTGTGTCCATAATTCCCGTGCTGTATCCGTAATTCCCGTGCCGTGCCCGTGATCCCCCCTCTCTCTGTCCCCCCCCATTCCATCTCCCCCGCCGCTCCAGCCTGGCAGACTCTGGGATTTCTTGAAACCCCCGAGGAGCTCCCAGCCCTGCGGTGGCCGCGCAGCTGCTCCCGAGTCCCGCCGGTGATTCCGTGGCCGCCGGAGCCTTCCCGAGCATCCCTTTGTTCTCGGAGCAGGGAGGCCGCATCTGATGCGGGGCATCCCACTGCCCTCTGCCATCCCACGGACCATCCCTCCCCATCCTCGGCGCGTCCCCAATCCTGGGGGGCTGGAACTGGGGGGGTTGGAGCTTATCCTGGCTGTGACCGCGCAGGGAGAACATCCCGCACCCTCCCGCTGCTTCCCGCTGCTCCGGCACCCGTATTCCTGCTGTTGTTGTTCCTCTCCTCCCGCTGCAGCCACCGGGAACGCGGAGCCGGCGTTTCCCCCCTCCGAGCTTTCCTTACGTAACGCCGGCAGCGGCTCCGGCAGCTCGGTGGCACCGAGGCCCGGACGTCGCATCCAGGTGACAAAATTGGGATGCGGCTGCTGGATTTCTCTAGGACAGGGTGGGAGATCCCTCTCCGTGGAGGGAGCAGAGCTGGCCCGGAACCCCGGGGGTGCCGTGCCGTGGGTCGGGCTCCGGTGCCGGTGGAACAGCCGGGACCGGTCCGGCAGCCCCGGCCGCCTCCCAGCCCTGCCCGGCCGGTCCCGCGGCGGCCGCGGGGATGAGCCCCGCGCTCGGCACCTCTTCCCGGAGCGGAGCTGCCGCGCACCCGGGGGGGCTGCGGAGGGCCAGGGGAGGATGGGGAGGGGCCGTGCCCGTGGCAGAGCCCTGGCGCAGCATCCCAGCCTCGGGGGAACAGCTGGAAAATTCCATCCCGTTGGCACTGCCACCCCCAGCAGCCTCGCACTCACACCCCGGGCTGGGCACCGGGAGGGCTTGGAAGGACCCCCAGGAGGGTTTTGGAGGTCCAAGAAGGTTTGGAGGGACCCCCAGGAGGGTTTTGGAGGGCCAGGACCCTTCGAGAGCGCACCCGGAGGCGGCTCAGGTCCCGCTCCACATCCCGCTCTCCCTTTCCATCCCTGGAGCCACCATCCCTTGTCCCCGTGCCCCCTGAACCGCTGGTCTCGTGTCCCACAGCACCCCAAGAGTTCAGCTCTGCTCCCCCTTCGCAGAGAGACGCTCGAGGGGCAGCAGGGCTGCCAAATTCCTCCAAATTCCCACCCCGAGCCAGCTGCTTGATGGACTGGAAGTGATTTTCCAGCCTTTTTTCTTCTGCAGAGTCTGAAAAGGCGATCGCAGCCGCAGGGCCCGGAAAGCTCCGGCAGATCAGGAGGCACAAATCCGCCCGTTCCTCCTCTCCCCGATTATTCCCGACCCCATTCCCGCTGCCAAACCCGGGGGGCTGGGGGACCCCAGGCTGGTTTTCCCCGACTCCTCCAGCGCGCCGCTCTCCCTCTTTTTCCGTGGGGGAATTTATCCCCCCCCTTCTTTTTGTTGTTGTTCCTAAACGCCTGTTTCGCGGATGTGCAAACGCGGTGACCTTTCCCGGGGCTGCGCGGAGCTCCGGCTGCTCTCCCGCCTGTCAGGGAGATGAGGGAATTCGGGAGATGAGGGAATTCAAGAGATGAGGGAATTCGGGAGCTCCGTGCGAACTGCCAGGCCTCAGGGCTCCGGCGCTCGGCTGCGACCGCGGTGATGAGCGCCCGGAGGGGAGCGCAGAGCTCTCCGTCCCCCGTCTCGCATCTCCCCGTGTGCCCGGGGGTGCCAGGCCTGTCACCGGCCGCCAGCGCGTCCTGCCCCCGTCCCCCCGCGCCTCCTCCCCGCTCCCCGCCAGATGTGATTGCCGTGACCTTGGCCCTGTGTTTTGGAGGTCCAGGAGGGTTTGGAGAGACCCCCAGGAGGGTTTTGGAGGTCCAGGAAGGTTTGGAGAGACCCCCAGGAGGGTTTTGGAGGTCCAGGATCGTTTGGAGGGATGCCCCAGAAGGGTTTTGGAGGTCAAGGAGGGTTTGGAGAGACCCCCAGGAGGGTTTGGAGGGACTAGGATCGTTTGGAGAGACCCCCAGGAGGGTTTGGAGGGACTCCCAGGAGGGTTTTGGAGGTCCAGGAGAGGGTTTGGAGAGACCTCCAGGAGGGTTTTGTGGGTCCACGATCGTTTGGAGAGACCTCCAGGAGGGTTTTGGAGGTCCAGGACCGTTTGGAGAGGCCACTCCTGGCGGGCTGTCCCATTCCCCAGTGTCCTTGGTGGCCTCTCCGGCCGCGGCCAGGCACACCCGCGGTAACGGGGAGCCCGCAGGAATGTGATTTATGGGGCTAAAGTTCAGCTGCCCTCGGGAGCCACAGGCTCCTGGGGTAGGGGATGGCCGCAAGCGGGGCCGGCGTGGCAGAGTGACCCCATTCCAGGTGCCACCAAGCCCCGGCCCTGGCGGGAGCAGGCCCGGGAGGAGCAGCAGAACCCCACAAACCCCATTCCCGTTGCCACGGGATCATCCCAAAGCCGGCTGGAGAGCGATGGGATGGGGTCAGCGGCATCGGGGTGCTGTCCACCGGGTCAGAGCCACCGCGGGTGATTTTGGGGTGCAGTGAGGCGGGGCTGGAGCTGTTGGATGCCTCAGGGGAGAGGCTGGGAGCGGGATGTGCAACTTCAGCCAGGGAAACTGAGGCACGGAGCCAGCACAGCGGGAACTGGAGCCGGTGACCTCCCGTGACGCGTCCCTGCTCCAGAGATCTCCCGAGGTTTTTGGGGTGGGATGCGTGCTCCTGGGCACGCGCGCGCCCGCCGGCACCCAGCAGCCCCATTTCCCGATCCGCTTTGGGTGTTGCCGCCCCGTAATTAGCCGGTAATTGCTCGCTAATGAGGCAGCGATCCTGCGGCGGGGCCGCGCTTCAAAGCGCTTCCCTCGCCCTGGGCCGCCCCCGCGGCCCCTCCGGCGGCCTCCGAGGGTGCTGGGTGGGTGCGTGGGTGCCCAGGTGGGTGCCACGCTGGCTCCTGGGACATCTCCCGGAGAGGTTTTGGGATGTCTCGAGAGAGGGGTCCCCTCTGCGCTTGGTGGCACTGGGGACACTGGGCGGTGGCGTGTCCCCGCAGCGCCCGTGCCAGCCTGGCAGCGTGCCCCGGCTCCTCTCGGCGCTGGCACCCTCCCCGCTGCCTCCGGGGCGCTTTGGGGATTTCCTCTGCCTCGCCCCCGCTTGTCCCAGCTGGCGGTGTCACCCCACTGGCGGTGTCACCCCACTGGCAGGGCGACCTCGCTGGCGGTGCCACCCCGCTGGCACCGTCCCCATTTCCTGACCCTCCCTGCCCCGCTCCCGCGCTGCCCCACGGGCAGAGCCACCCCACCCCGTGTCCCCGCAGTGCCACCGAGCGGGTCCCCGCCCCTGTCCCCTCCTGCCGCTCTCTGCTCCCGTCCAAAGCCCCCCGCCCGAGCCTGGCACGGATGCTGGGAGCCCAACGCGACTCCAGGGGGTTGTTTTGGGGGTTTTTTCCCCCCTCTAATCCCGCAGTTTGAACCCCCAGCCTGGCTCCGCCGGGGGCGGGGGTGCCCACGCGCGGGCAGGTCCCGCGTGGAGATCCTGGGAATGGGACCGAGGGTGCCAGGGAATGGGACCGAGGGTGCCAATCCACCCCACCGAGAAGGGGGCGGGCACCAGCGCTTGGCGCAGCTTTTGGGGTGACCCCTGGAGCCGCTCCCCGGAGTGGTTTTCCCTCCTCTTTTCCTGGGATGTGGGGTCACCCCCGGGGGGATGCTCAGCCCGCGCTGGCCGCAGCGAGGAGGAGGAGGAGGAAGGCTCAGGTGCGTGTGCCAGCCCCAGGTGAGGTCCGCGTGCCCCCCGCTCGCTGCCCGGGTTTGTTTTCCTCCCGCGGCTCTCCTTTCAGCTCGGCTGAGCAGCGATGATTTGCAATTCCAGTTTTTGTGGCGAGCCTAATGCGGCCGGGCTGGGCGTGCCCACCCCCCGCTGCTGTCAGGGCTCCCCTGACACGTTGTTTGCTCTGCTTTGCGTTTTATTCTTTATTTGTTTGGGTTTGGGAGGGTTTTTTTGGTGTTGTTGTTTTTTTTTTTTAATTTCATTTTTCCCCTGAACCGACGCTTTGCCCGAGCGGGAAACAACCCGCGGATGGGAACGGGGTGAATCTTTTAAAGCTGGTCAAAGCCGGAGGTTGATGAGGGAGATGTTTGGGGGGTGCTGAACCCCTCAGCCTTGGGGCGCAGCGCTGGAGGAAGGCTTGCTGATAGCGGCGAGGCTGCCGCGGCCTTATCTTATCCCCGGCCTTATCACCAGACATGCTTGTGCTGCAGATAAGCGGGACCTTGGGTTCAGGCTCGGGTTGCCGGAGACGGGCGGGGGATGCTCCGTGTCCCGCTGCTGGGGCGGGGGAGGCAGCACGGAGGTGTTGGGGGAGGCTGAACCTCCCCCCGTTTAGGGGTGAGGGGGTCCCCCCCAAAAGCTCGGTGTGGGGTTGGGAGCGCAGAGCAGCCCCTGGGCGAGGGGAGGCTGCGCCTCTCCTTGGATGGGGCAGGAATTGGGGCTGGGAAGGGCGTGGCGGGTTTGGGTCCATCCCTTCTTCTCTTCGAGCAAAAGAAACTGAAGAAAAAAAATCGGTTTTTTGGCCGATTCGGATCCAAAACGCCCGAGGAGAAACTCCCAGCTTTTCCCCCCAAATCTCCCTCTGTGCTGGCAGGAGCCCCAGAGCGTGCTGGAGGTTCTCTGCTCCATCCGCTGGGATTTTTGGGTGGCTGGAAGGTGATTTTGGGTGCTCCCAGGCCTTGTCGGAGCTGCAGAGGGGGGATTTTCATGCCCGGGGCACGGTGGGTGCTGTCCCCAGGAGCCAAAGTCCCTCGGGGGTGGCCCTGGGGAGGAAATCCCCGCCCGAGGCCGTCTCGTCCCGCTCGATCCAGCCTCTCCAAAGGCAAATTTGCTCTTCCAAAGGACCTTTGGAGGACGCCGGGGGTCAGGGCGCTGCACGGGCAGGACCCACCTGTACTGGGGAGTGTCCCCAGGCCTTGCGGGGGCTCTGGGGACAGCTGGTGGCCCTGCCCAGCAGGGAATGGATGGCAGAGGGTGCCCCGGGAGCTCCAGCTCTTCCTGCCGGGGTCAGGCAGCGCGCTGGGAGCTCGGGAAGCAGCAGGTGGCTGCTGCTCGTAAACAGGCTGGGATCGTTCGTGCGCCCCGGGGCCGCTTGTGCAACAGGGGCGGGGAGCTGGCTCGGAGCTCCGTGGGGCTCCCCTCACCCCAGCTGGAGAATTCCAGGCTGGATCCAGCTTTGGGAGCACAGGGAATAGGAGCTGAAACTTCCCAAACCTCGGTTCCCCAGCACAGACGGAGATGTCCCCGCGGATGTGCCCGCTGAGACTGTGCCCGTGCCACCGAGCGGCTTCACCCGCGGCCGGCCGGGCACTTCTGGGATTCCCTTTTCCCATGGACAACTCCCAGGATGATCCCCGTGTCCCCGAGCAGGACACACCGCCCGGCCCCGCTCGCCCCATGGGCTGGAGCAGCTCCCAGCCCAGCCTCGCCCGTGGTATGTGGCCGTCCCGGTTTGGGGCTGAGCCTGAAGAATCGGGAAAAACAGGGGCAGGGTTTTGTCCTCTGGAGGGTTTTGTCCCGCTGCAGGAAGGGCGGCAAGTCCTCCCGCACGAGGAAGTCCCGCGGTGGCACGAGGAAGTCCCGCGGTGGCACAAGGAAGTCCCGCGGTGGCACGGTGTGGCCGCGTCCTGGCCATCGGTCCCCGTGTCCCCAGTGAGCCCAGGGTCCCCCCGGGGTGGCACCGGGCACCCTCTGCCCGTGGTGTCGCTGCTGGGGAAGGGGAGGTTTCCCGTGGCCACAGGTGCCCCGTCAGCTGATCCAGCGTCTCGCTGAGCCCCTCCCACCTGGTTGGTTTGGTTTTTTTGAGGCTAAAACCCGCGGTATTTGCTTCTCCCACACGGTTTATTCCCACATCCCCAGGAAGGCGGTGCCCACCCGGTGCCCACCGGAGGGTTCTGTCCCCTTCCCAGAGCACCAATCCCACTCCCACCGCTCCGTGGAGTAAAAACACACCTGGAGCACCACCCCAAACCAGCGGGAGGCTCCACCTTGAGCCGGCACCAGCACGGGGGAGGGCAGGACCGGCGACAAGGGGCTCGGGCAGCGTGGCTGTCGCTGTCGCAGCGCCTGGCGTGGCCGGGAGTGGCGTGAGAGGCAGCGCAGCCGGGGGTGTGCGCGGTGTTTATATGGGAAGGAGCCAAGCTGCAGGTTCAGATTTCAGCCCTCGCTTATCGGCCGGGCCGTTCCTGCCGCGCTCGGACGTGGCGGCTCCCGGGGGCCACCGGAGCTTTTCACGTTCCTTCTCCGCCCTCCCGGGGCTCCTCGCCTTGGCTCTGCCCCTCCGCCCTCCCCGCGGCAGCACCTGGAGCAGGTAACTGAGCCGGCTGCGAGTGCTCCGTCCTCGCTGCCCGGCCTTGGTGGGGTTAAAAACGGGATTTGAGGGGATGGAGGGAGACTCCGAGGACCGGAGGGAGAGGGATGGAGGTGCTGGAGGGGTTCCAGCTGCGCCAGGGGAGCCGAAGATCGGGTTTGGAGCCGCTCGTGGGGAGGGGAGGCAGCCCAGGATGTGACATGGGGAGAGGCTTTTCCGCCATGGGCACGGGCAGGTGGCACGGCGGGCACGGGCACGGCGCGGGAAGGGCCCGGCCGTGCTCTGCCAGGGGTTAACGCCGTGCCGGAGCTCCGGGGAAGGTGTGGCAGCAGGATAAGGCTGGCACGGCCGGGACTGGGGCAGAGGCAGCCGGTGCCCGCGCAGGGCTCCGCTTCCAGCCGGGATGCGGGCGGGATCCCACCTGGATGGGGGGACTCTCCTTGTGCCACGGGCTGGTCCCAAAGCCTGGGGGAGCAGCCCTGAGGGAGCCGGCTGGGATTCTGCTGGAGATTCCAGCTAAAATCTCCTGGAAGCGCTGCTTCAAAGCACCTGGGAGAGACCGGGCTGCTTCTCCAGCTTCATTCTCTTTAAAGGGATGTTTTAGGAAAGGCTCTTTTAAAGTGACCCTTCCCTGTGGGCCCTATCACGCTTCCCACTGTTTTCCTGGAGCCTGGAAAAGCCCCTTCCTCCCCAAATCCCAGTGACAGGTGCCCCAGCCCCTGTTTGGCAGCACCGTGTGGGCGTGCTGGGTTTTCCCTGGCCTGCCCTGGGATGTGGGATGGCTGTGGTGGGATTTCTCTGGCCTGTGGGATGGCTGTGGTGGGATTTGTCTGGCCTGCTGTGGGATGTGGGATGGCTGTGGTGGGATTTCTCTGGCCTGCTGTGGGCTGTGGGATGGCTGTGGTGGGATTTCTCTGGCCTGTGGGATGGCTGTGGTGGGATTTCCCTGGCCTGCTGTGGGATGTAGGATGACTGTGGTTTCCATCCCACGGCTCCCAGCCATCCATGGGGATGCCCGGGAGCTGGGAATGAACTCCTCAGGACCGGCAGGGAGGCGGGTTTGGAGCCGAGCTTGGTCCCGGCTCCATCCTGCTCCGTCCTTCCTTGAGCTCGCTCCGTCCTGCTGGGACAGGAAAAGGCCAGGAGGGAAAAGGCATCGTGAGCTCATGGATGGCTTTTCCCTGCTTTTCTGAGGAAAGCTGAGCTTTGGGATCACATTCCCTCGATTCCCGGTAACTCCTGGGTCAGGCTGGGCTGGGGGATACCGGTTTCCAATCCCGTGGAACAACAATCCCTGACCCAAACCCAGGGAAAACGGGAGCCGCGGTGCCACAGGCACCTGCTGAAGGGATCCCCCACCTCCGCGGCGCCCGACTGCTCTTCCCACACGCTTTATCCCATCTGTGCCCTCGGGAAAAGCGGGACGAGCCTCGGGCTCTTCCCAGGGCCGAGCAAACCAGTTCAGTTCCTTGGTCTGCTCCAGTTCCTCGGTGCAGCTCCTTGGTCCCGGCTGCCTGTGAGGATCCTTGGAGGGATCCTGTGACATTTTTGGAGGGATCCCGTGGGTATTCCAAGGGCGAATCCGGTGACATTTTTGGGGGGATCCTGTGACATTTTTGGAGGGATCCCGTGAACATCCCAAGGGGGAATCCTATGACCGTCCCAAGGCGCTCAGCCCGGGCTGCTCCGCCGCCTCCAAAGGCACCGCCGAGAGCTCTCTCCAGGCTGGGACTGGCCCGGCTCCAGCCCGGCTCAGCCATCCCGTCCTTCCAGCTTCCCTCCCCGGATCCCGAGGCTGCTCCTCCCCGCGGGGCGGAGGGAGGGCCGGGGCCGCGTTTATTTACGCGGTGCTGGGGGAGAAGGAAAGGGGGGAACTGGCACCGGGCTCCTGCGCGAACGGGATTTCCGGGAAGCTCAGCCTGGAACTGTCCCGATTTCCAACCGGCAGCATCCCCCCGTGACTAAACTTCACCGAGGGCCGGAGCTCGCTCCGCAGAGCCCAACCCGCCCGTGGCGCTGCGGGGGTGGCGCTGGGAGGGGGACAAGGGACACGGTCGGGGCTGTTTGGTGACACAGAGGTGTGTCCTGTCCCCGCGCCGCCTCGGAGACTCCCAGGCTTTGGTTGGGTGTGTGCGGGGGGAATGAGGGGGTTCGGCTCCCTCTGTTTTTCCAGCAGCAGATTCCCGGCTTTTCCCCCGCAGCTGCCCCCCGGGGCTGCTCCGGGCTTCGGACGCCAAGGAGGACGCGGCTGGGAAGCTGGGAATGAGCTGTGATTCACCGGGGAGCTGCTCCCGGCCGTCCCAGGCACGGCGCTGCCACACCAGGGTGTGGTGGGCTGGAGGTGACAATAAATCGGGGTTGTCCCATCCGAGGACGGCGAAGGAACTGCTGCGATTCCCCCCGGGATGGCCCCAAGGGATGGCACCACTTTAGAGCCAGAGGAAAGGCCGCGAATCCCGAGCCTGATCCTGGGATTTGGGGGGCCCGGAGTGTGCTTTCTTAGGTCTTTTTGCTCAGGACAAACCTGGTTTGGGGGATTTTTGGTTCCTTTGTGTACACGGGGACTGGCGGGGTGGGCACGTGCCCATTTTTTGGCGGGGGCTGGGAGCTGCCGTGGCATCCATGCGTGCCAGGCTTGGCTCCACGGTGGCTCTTCCCAGGCACTCGGGAATGCTTTTGGCCGCTGCACGCATTTCCTGGCACCCACGCCGCCATCCCGGGCCGCTCCCGGGGCCGTGGGACGTGTCACAGATGGATTTGGGGCCGGAGAGCCACCGCGGCCAGCCCAGAGCCGGCGTTTATCCCGTCCTTGGGAGCTGGTTGGTGCAAAGCCCTTGCACAACCCGCGCGCGGTTGTGTCACCGCCGGTGACAAGCTGTTCCCAGGCCCGGCAAGGTGCGGGATCAGATCTAAAAAAAGGAGAATTTCCCCATTCACGCCCAGCCCGACGCAAGGGACGTGTGGCACCGCACCAGGAAGGCAACTGGGACACTCGGGGAGGTGACGAGCTGCCCACGGTGACAACTTTGCTGTGTCACCGGAGCAGAGCCGCTCCTGCCCCTCCATGCCCAGGGCCATCGCGGCCTTGGGATCGTGCCTGGGATCCATAAATCTCCTTGAAGAGCCCGGATCGTGCCGCTGGCACCTTCCCAGCTCCCGCTCCGGCAGGTGTGGGGCTCCTCGGTGCCGGCTATGCCAGGAATGTGCCGAATGTGTCGGGGCTTGACTGCGGGAGGTCGGGGCGCAGGGTTGGGATGAATCACTGGAGGCCTGGCAGAGCTGCAGCTCCCGGGCTGGGGCAGAGCCAGCGCTGCCCAACCCCCGGATCCAGAGGCTCCAAACACCGCCGGGAAATGGGATCCCGTGGTGGCAGCAGGGCCGTGGAAGGTGCCACTGTCTGTGCCCATCTCGCGGCCCGGAGGTGCTGCGTTTGTGGATTTGTTTTTCCGAGCTGCCCGTGGGAGATCCGACAGCGGAAAATTGGGGAATTTGTCCAAAAACCATCAAGAGGCTCCACAGGGAGTGGCACAACCTGATGGAGCCCAGGCTGGGGCTCACCCTGTGCCCCATCCCGGTGGGCTGGAGCGGGAAATAACAGCTCCTGGATTTGCAGAGCCTCAGGAATCACTGCTGGGAGCAGGAGGATGCTTCATTTCACGGCCCTGCACCCCCTGAGTGCCCCCAGTTCGGGGTATTCGCGAGGAGTTTGTGGCTTTATATCCCGGCTGGGTGCGGGGAATGGGAATTCCCAAGGCTGTGCCCATTCCGTGGGCACGGGGAGCCAAACTGGGCCCCACAGCTGCAGGGTCTTATCAGCTGCTGTGCCTGGCTCGCTCCCCTGTGTGGTTTTTTGGCCGTTTGGTGGGATTTGATGGTGATTGAAACCATCCCGCGGCCGCCCTCGCTGCGGGGTGGTGCCGTGCAGATGTTTGTCCAAGGCTATTCGTGATCATTCCAGCCCGGACGCCCCCGGCGCTGCAGCTGCGGCTGGAAAAGGGCGAAATTCCCGGGGTGTCCGTGTCGGGAAGCGGGAGCTGGGCGGTGGTGCCCGTGCTGTGAGTACCTCCAGAGCCGTGGGAGCTGGGACCGGGGGTAAGGGACAGGGATGGAGACCCTCGGTGTGTTTGTGGGGACAAGCTGGGGGGACCTGGGATGCCGCTGGCAGCTGGTGGCGCCTGGGCTTGGGGACACAAGCGCAGGGTCCCCAGGTGCCACCGCGCCGCGGGGCTGTGCAGGGACACTGCAGGGAGCCGGCGGTGGCGCAGCCCGAGGTTAATCATTCAACCCCTCGGCAGGTTGGGTAACGCAGCCAGCGGCGGGGGGAGGAGGAGGTGACAGGGACATCTGTCCTCCCGCTTCCCAGGGCTCAGGCACAGCCCTCGGGCTCCTCCTCCTCCAGCCCCTCTCCGTGGGGATGCAGGCGCTGATCCCGACTGTCCCGTGGGCACCGCAGCGTGCGCGGGGGGACG
>VZTD01002787.1:2616592-2626871 GCA_013397725.1 Rhagologus leucostigma | reverse complement strand
ATATGTATGTATGTATATAAACACTTTCAGCATGGTGGTTGGCCCATTGAGGGTTCCTCGTTACCTTTGCGGTATTTAGCTTTATTCCCAAGGGGGATAAAGTGAACCAAGACATATAATGGGGTAGGTCATATAGCTAAATCAAACCTGGAGCTGCAGGTACAGATATGGGAGGATCTAGGTAGGAGGCCTGTTAATTAACAATTTTTGTGTGGAGGTTCAAAGGAGCAGAATGGCTCTGTGAGCTTTTATACTCAAATGAATTCTTCTCTACTGCAAGGTAAAGGATCTTATGATTTAAGGCTGGAGTGTGAAGGCCAGTCCTATTAGGAGAAGCTCAACCAGAGAATAATACAAAATCTGCACTCACTGCTGCTTGGCTTTGCTCGGAACATTTGTGTCTCTCTAAGTCATGTCTCTTCCTCGATGTTTCTTCTTGTTTTTCACTTTCATTTGTTTTGTCTCTCAAATTTAAAAGAACCCTTCATTGTAAAGTGGTAGCAACCTCTCCATACATGTGTCTATTGCTAAATGAATTACATTATTTAATTAGCAATTGTCTCGTAAAAAATTGAATTGAGTCATACATAGATTTCAGTCTAAGGTGCTATTCAACTTGGTGTTAATTAAGGTGACTAATAAAAGAGATAAGAAAACATGAATAATGAAGTCAGTCTCTCTACCACATCATCCACAACACTTACATGGCCTTGGTTACCCGGAGATGTAAGATGAAAAGCTCTTTATCTCAGCTAAATGAATCTCTGGTTATGTTTTCTCTGGGTCCGTATTTTGAGCTGTCCAGGACACACTGACCCACGGTTACACTGTGCTACAGAGAGAAATTAGATTCACTTAGCTTTCCTTTTATTTGAGAGAAACTAGAATATAATCGTGTGGGTTTTTAAATGAACTTTTAAGCACTATTTCAATCAAGCTCGTATAAGCAAGATGTTTATTTTTTAGTTTGTTTTTTTTAATGTGAGAAGGAGCTGCTAGTTTTTGAGAGGTTTTTATAGGTTTCACATCAACTTCTAAAATTCTGCTTGTTTTAAAGGAACTGCCAAATGCTGGAAAGCTTGCTTGTTCTTGCTTTCTAGTTATCCTGGCATAATACCAGATGTAAGTCTCAAATGCTGATTAAATCTCAAAGAGAACGGAGATCCAGAATTAGTTGCTTGCAGGATGTCATACCTTATAAACACCAGGGGAGAAATAAATTAACACATCTCAAGATGGATTATGGTAAAGGTCTAGAATACATAAGTAATTGTTTAATGATGTGACATCTACACTTCCTGTATTAAACTTTATTAGCTGAATCATTAATAGAATAATTAGCTGAACCAATACAGATAATAAGTTGTTGCCCTGCTGAGGCAGGAACAAGATATAGAGCAATAGATCAGGCAACGGGACAAAATCTAAAGATTACTTTTATTCCCAGTGGTAAAACGAGAAAGCTCTGCAAAAGACGCACTGAGCCTGCTTTCAAGGATGGTCTCCATAGCAGCACTCTAGACTTTGGAGAAAGCTTTGTCAAGAGCTTATCTTGTCAGTTTTTACTGCTCTGTCACAACCTGGCTCTACCCACATCTGAAAAGCCATATCTGAAACCAGGCCTTGCTCTCTGCTTGAATGGGCAACTTGGCATGTCTAGACTGGAGTGAGACTTGGGTGAGAATATACTGCTGTGGCCGTGGCGTCTCTGCTTAGTAAGGCAGGGACTAAGAATTCCTTAGCTAGACCTTGCAGGTTCATCAGAGTTGGCGAGAATCCAAATGGCCATGGCGCAGGTTGACAGATCTGAAATCTTCTGAGCTGCAGGTCATGCTAAGAACAGTGTGTCAGCAGACAAAACAAATTCATCAGTTTACCATGTATTTTGTTCCTGAGAAGTCTAAAGCTTTGATGACTGAAAAAGAACAAAACCCACCCCCCAAAAGAAACTAACCACTTCCCCCTACCAAACCTCTTCTCACTGACAGAGGTCATGATGTGTGGGGAAAGGCTTTGTCAGTGTCGATATTCCTTATGGAGTTGCTCAAAGCTCCTGACTGAAGTCTGATCTTCTAGCTGTATTTGGGGCAATCGAGCTAGAGCTTCACTGCCTGGGCAATAAAATAGAAGACTCCATGAACACAAGCAAAGGCATTAGAAGCCCCTCTGTTGGGGGTTCCCAGTATTACTCATATCTCTCCCCAAACAATATTTCACTTTAAACAGCTCTTCATCCTGCCCAAGGGAGCAATAGGCCATTGTATCTTGCTAGGTTAGCCCTCAGACTGGTTAAAGGCTCATGTGCTGAGCCACTTCAGCTGGAACTACACCAGCTCACTCGCCTCTTCAGACAAAACCACAGAAGCAAAGCTAGACACCAAAGCACCTACACTGTTTATAGCTGCCATCCTTGCTCAGCAGGTTTCCAGTGTTTCAGGTCTGGTATGAGTCCACAGCTGGCTTTAGAAATGATCCTGGGCAGGCCTGGGAAGACCTTTTTCAGATGTATTTCTGGAATGACTACAACTAGTAGTTTTATTGGTCATCCCCAAAGCCTCTGAACTCTTCTGACTCCTGGCTGAAGAAAGGCAGCCATCAGGTTCTTCTCTGAAGACTTCTTAGAGCTCCTCATTGTCCTTGAGGGCCTCCATTCTTCCAGGCCACAAAGTCCTGGTGATTTCTTCACAGTCTGACAAGTCTGAAGAGGTTGTGGAGTTGAAGAGGTTTAGGTTGGCATTATGGACAGTGCTTAAGGCAGATAGCCTGGTTACTCTTCAAGGTGTGGAAGAGAGAGGAATTGTGAGTTAAAATCAGCAGGCAGAGCACACTGGCCACTTGCAGAGGCTTTAGTCAGGCTGAGAGCTCTCTGCTTGCTTTTCTCTGTGGTGCCAACCAGCTGCAGCAGCAGGGAAAGAGGAAAAGGGGAGCTCTCACAAAGCACTGGCTCCTACAGCAGGCTGTGCTTGCCCGGCATCACTCCTGGCTCTGAGTCAGCTGATAGCTGGGTAAAATTAGGTCACCTGCCAACATGTTCTTGCCTTTTAACATAATATTTGAGGTTAAGTAAATAGATTAGTGAGAGAAAGCTGTCTCTGAGAATGGAGTGCTCAATCGAAGAATGTGTGGGTGCTTTGATTTGGTTTTATAGAAATCCTAATGGTCCTGAGGAAGTCCTGGCTGTGATCACCGCTGCAGATTCAGTCCTTTTGCTCTGGGAGAGGCCCCCATGGGACTGCTGTGGCCTGGAAGCTGGTACCTCGGGAAAAGAGGGGGTAGATATGCTGCCTCCAGGGGAGAGACTGGTGGGGCTGGGTGTTTTGGTGAGTTGTCAGCCTGGCCACCTGACGGGATGCTCTGTAACGAGTGAAGTTTTCCTGCTCCCATGGCTCCCTAAGCCCTCCTCAACAGCCAGAGAGAAAGGGTGCTTGGGAAAGCACGTTGGTTGCTTCCCCCCACTCCCCCAGTCCCGAGCTGATGGTACAGCTGTTCTGCCAAAAGTGAATGTTTTTCAAATAGGCACTAGATGTTGTGTGAGGAACACAGACAAGAGGTTTCAAGTAAGAAGGAGGATTTTAATTCAGAACAAATGCAGAAGACTGCAATATGTGTGGTATGTTCAGCACAGCTTTGAGGCTTTGCTGTCTTGTTTTTAATTATATCCTAATATGATAGCATGCCACATTATTCATGTTCTTAATAATGGTTTGTATTGTATAAGGAGATGCAAACAGAGAGACCCTGGGGATATACAAAGCTTAGGCATTTTAAAACTAGTAAAATTCAACTACTTCAAGTGTTTGTTTATTTTAAAGGGGTATGCCTTTATCTGCAGCAAACCCAACTGCACTCAGTCCAGGCCAAGAGAGACTTCAGTGGGACTGCATGATTTTTAGCTCAAAATCAGGGATCCTTCAATGTAGGCTGCTACAAGATGTTTTACAAAATGTTTCTGCATCATCTTTAAGCAGAAAACTTGCTTGAGTATTACTCCCTATGAATAAAAATGATTTACCCTGGCAGGTTTGATATAATTACTTTACATATCAACCAAGGGACTGACAGTCACATTTATGTGAGAAAAATATTTGGTGCTAGAACGCAATGCTCTTAATGGCATTTGGTGAGGAAAGTTTAATCTGCAAACTGCCTTTTTTTTTCTTTTTCAAAAATAATTAATTAATTAATTATTTTTTAAATGCTTTTATTTAATTTTGCTGTTAACATGAATGAATTCCTTGAGTTCTAGTGTTGTACTGCCAAGCTGCCTGAACAGGGCCTGTTCTGTGATGCTGGAGGATGGGGATAGCCTCAAGTAACAGCATGGAAATAATTCTGAAAAAAAGATTATATTGTGCCAGGATTTAGAAAAGAATAGCGAGTGAGAAAGAGTTGGATTAGAAGTAAAGTCATGAAACAATTAGCTGAGCTAGGTGATACAGAAGGACATGTTCAAAAGGAGGTGGAGATAACTGGATGAAAAAACCTATATTTAGTGGGAGAGGATGTCCAGTAAACTGGAAAAAGAGAGGGTCAAGAGAGAATGCTATTAGTGTGTACATCCAGTGATAGCAAAATGACACATTTTCATACCCCACTGCTCTGTCTGAGCTCCTTTTAGTGACTGAGTACAAAAGCCTTACCCTGTTCAGATAGGCACAATCCAGGATCAATATTGTAGTCATATCTAGGACCAAATCCTGTTTGCCTTGCTTTCCTGAATAGTGGCATTGTTTAAGTAGAATTTATTTGCAATATGTTAGTTAATTTTATGTATCAGTAATTCCTCTTGAACAAGGAGACTAAATGTCAAGGAAAGAAGAGTGAGAGAATCTCAGTGGGAATTAGAAAATAATATGGTATGTCTCAGTACCCAAACCCATCTCAAAGCATAACTCCATGCCTGCATATAGAGATTATCAATGATATCTGTTTCTTCACCCAATTTGAACAAAAGTGTCATGTTCTGCTTAATAATGGCAGATACAGACTGGGATAACAGTGTGTCTCATCTAAATCTGTCTTTAAAAGGAAATTATTTCTGTTATGATTGGCATCTTAGCATAATTTCAGGATCTAGTTTTCTGAAAATCACAAGAAATTACCTTAGTCAAAGTACAGAGTTGGGTTTTATACAACTTTCCTTTACAGGAAATGGTTTTGCTGTAATAAACTTACACCAAAACTGGTATATAGTTAACAGTTCACTGTTTCTTCTCAAGTCTGGATGTTATTTTGGCTATAAGGAATGAGATCTCAGAAAATAGCCTGACAGATGACACAAGTTATCTGTAACTATATTTCTGTTGAATTTAAACATTGAAGTACCTGATTCTACTCATAAAGGACCTATACCTGCGATGACCTAGTTTTGTAGAGACAACTTGCTTCTACTTTGCATGAAATAGTGTACAAGTTATTTCATGTTCTAGTAGTGGAAAATATTACAATGCCACCACAGTGGCACAGTATCAGCACTGTGTATTAGCATGGTGCTTACACAGAACACCAAAACTCTTTCCAGCGCCTTGCAAATTATCCTAGAAGAGTGGAAGGGCATATCTCTTCCAGTTGGTCCTGGCACGAAACCCAACATGAGACAAATTGGGAATGAATCACAGTTTATGTTATAAATATGAGCCTGAAAATGACTCAACTGGAAAATTTCAGAGCTCAGTTTTATGCTGAAGGAAGAGCGAGTATTGCTGAGTAGACCATTTGTGCTTAGTCACTTTACAGAAGAGTTGTGGTGTGATCATGGTCTTGGTTTGAGACAAGCGGGGTCTCCAGTATTATGAAAATGGATTCTAATCCCCTGGCATCATCTTTTGGAAGCTGATCCAGCTTATTATTCTGCAGATGCTGGTTTTTTCTATTTCCTCCGTGCCTTATTAGGAAATACGATGTTTTCTTTGGCATTTGATGGGGATAAAGATCTGCACTTTGGGAGCTACCTGATATTGAAGTGGGGTGAAGTGCTCAAAAATAAAGCTTTTTTTGTTGTCGTTTTTCTAATTTGGTCTAAGAGAGCTTCTGTAATTCTGTTAGAGGAGTAGGAGTTGCAGAAATAAAAATATATGCAAGCTAAAGGGGAACTGAGGGGAAAACACCTTTGATTCAAGTGCTATTATTGTTGCTAAAATGTCAGAAATTTATATTATGTAATACATCTATAGTATTTTAGGAAATAGCACTTCATGTGAAGCCAGAGAATGCCCTTGCCCTGGTAAATTTGCAGCCCTAACTGAATGATTAATGAAATCAGAGTCTGGGTATTTAACTATGTATAAAAATGATAATGTGCCAGCTTGTGTCTTGGGATAATGGAGGCAGACTAGTCCTGACAGTCATCCAAAAGGATTTAATTTCCCAGTCATTTAGTCCAAGCTGTTTTGTGCCCTGGTCTGCACAACATTATATTTCAATACAACATTATATAGCAAAGACATTAACATCTTGGAAGGTATATCATATGTGATAAGTTTTTCATTCAGGAGAGTCATAGGACAGCGCCAAAGTGCCATGTTGTAGAGTTTGGCTGTCATGATCAATTTGTAGAATGAAATAAGTATCTGTTTTATTTCTTGTAAATCAAAATCAACAGTGAAACCTATTTATTGCCATAGGGACCATATTTAAAATTCCAGAAGCTGCTCAGTTGATTAATTTGATCTGGGAAGTTTACAGACTGCTTGAATAGTAAATATCATCTTAGTTAAAAAAAAAAAATACAACTTTGGTAAGGATATGTGATAGAAAAACCTCCAACAAATCAGGTTTCTGAGAGATAATCAAAATCACGTGAGAGACAAGATGAATGAAATGAAATTAAGATCTTACACTGAAAATAACATTCCTATCTATAGCTCCTCACTGTGTCTTTCTACCTAGCTAAGGACTCTAAATAGCACATAATTACAATTTAGAAGTGTTTCTCTAGATTATTATTCTGTATAGCATTTGAAAGATAATGTATTCGCTCATTTTTACACCACATTCCTGTATTCAGAGGAGGCCTTCTCAGAAGCGTAAGAAGACACTCATAGTCTCCATACAAATTGATCAGCATATTAAAAATAACTCATTTTTTTCTAACTTAATCTAAAAAAATCTGTACTTTATTTTAAAATAAGTTTTCTGATAAAGGAGCTCAATAATGTGTGATTTCATTCTAGTATAGTTTTACGAGAGTAGATATTGTCTGTTTTAAATTATATTACTCAGGATAGCTGGCTGAAGCCTCCAGTAGAAGGTTACAAAATCAGCAAAGCTATGGAAAAGGCCAACAGCAGTATACTTAGGAAACACAGTCCCATCCGAAATAGAAGTGATTTTGCCAAAGCATCAGAGCTCAGGCTTTTATTACTCATGTTTTGCTTACTTCTCTTATTTCCAATTGGGAAAGACACATACTCAAAATTTTTTCATTTGTGTGGCTTCTACCTTTTTCTTTATGCCTCAGTGAGATGTGGAAAACAGGAAGGAGACCCTAACTTCCCCTTCTTAAAAAAATACACCTCTTCCCCTTCCAAATATCTACCTCAGCTCTGGTGGATGGACCCTGTCTGGATGCCAGATGCCCACAAAGCCTCTCTATCACTCCCTTCCTCAAGTGGACAGGGTAGAGAAAATATAATGAAAGGTGCATGAGCTGAGATAAGGACAGGGCGAGATCCTTCACTGATTACCATCATGGGCAAATCAGACTGAATTTGGGGACATTAATTGAATTTATTACCATCAAAACCGGAGCAGGATAATGAGAAGTCAAACAAAACTTAAAAACAACTTCCCTCCACCCTCTATCTACCCAGGCTCTACCTCTTCCCCCCCAGCAACTCAGGGAGATGTGGAATGAGGGTTATGGTCAGTTCTTCACACATTGTTCCTGCCGCTGCTCAGGGAGAGGAGTCTTTTCCCTGCTGCACCATGGGGTCTCTCCCATGGGAGACAGTTCTCCATGAACATCTCCAGTGTGAGTACATCCCACAGGCAGCAGTTCTCCACAAAAGGGCTGCAAACATGAGTCACTCTTCCACCAGGTGCAGTCCTTCAAGGACAGGCTGCTCCAGTGTCAGTCACCAATAGGGGCACAAGTCCTACCAGGAAATCTGTTCCAGCGTGGGCTTCTCCCTCCGTGGGTCTGCAGGTCCCTGCCAGGAGCCTGCTCTGGCACAGGCTTCCCACAGGATCACAGCCTCCTCTCAGGCATTCACCAGCCCTGGCGTGGGTCTCCCCCACGGGCTGCAGGGGGATCTATGCACTCCCACTGACCTCAGTGGGCTTCAGGGGCACAGCTGCATCACCATGGGCTGCACCACGGGCTGCAGGGGAATGTCAACTCTGGCACCTGGAGCACCTCCTGCCCCTCCTTCTCCACTGACCTTGGTGTCTGTGTAGCTGTTCACCTCACATATTCTCACTCTGCTCTTGTCTGGCTGCAATTACCTTTGCGATGTAACTTTATTTCCTTCTTAAATCTGTTATCACAGAGGTGCTACTGCCATCCCTGATTGGCTCAGCCTCAGTCAGAGGCATGTCCATTCTGGATCTGGCATTGGCTCTGCTGGATGTGGTGAGCAGCTTCTCACAGAAGCCTTCCCTGTAGCCACTAACTCCCTACTACCGAAGCTTTGCCCGGCAAACTTAATACAGCAGCTCAGTCCTTCCCCATTCCTGTCCCCTGTCATTTCCCACCTGAGATGAGAAGCTTGACTCTAAAGCAACTCTCCTTTTTGCACAAGCTTCATATATGAGGGCAAAAAAAAGCAGAGCTGTATCAGCTTTCCCTCGAAAGGAAAAGGAAAATAAAACCAAAAATCCCAAGGGCATTCGCAGCCAGTTCTTGTTCCCCCTTTGGTGGGTAACTGCGTTTGGTTTCCCCCTTTCCCTTTTCTGATTGAAGGTGGGATGAAGGCTGGCAGACTGGTCTCTTCCCTGGGACACAAAAGCAGGACTGCTTGGCAGTGAAAGCATCACAAGCTGATCTGGGTAAAATCAAAGTAACTCGTGTCTGAGAACAACAGCAAGGCAAGTGGCTGGGATAGACTTGTTTTTCTTCGCAGTGGCGAGTATGGGGCTATGTCTTGGATTTGTGCTGAAAACATTGTTAAAAATACAGGGATGTTTTTGATATCACTGAGCAGGGCTTACACAAAGCCAAGGCTTTTTCCGCTTGACATACTGTCATGCCAGGAAGGGGCTGAGGTCTTCAAGGAGTTGTGAGGGGACACACTCGAGACAGTGTTAGTCTTCATGTGTGTGTACACATGTGTTTTAAACCAAGAGAAAACCTCAGGTTACTTGTGAGTTTTATTTATTTGCATACAGCCTCACTCCATCCCTTGCTCCAGCTGTATCTTACTAGCCACTAAGGTAGCATTTTCAGCTCTCATCGCACAGTGAGGCCCTGTAGCCACCCACAAACTCTGTGTTTAGAGCTCTCCATACCGGAGTCGCTCAGGTGCCCCTTATGGCTTGGCACGACACCAAGTACAGGCACAACACGGGTGTTGGATCTTGACATATATAAAAGAAGAGACAACCCTGTCAGATATTGTTTTATATCACAGAATAAAGGTGTGATAAATAGTGTTTTAGTGTTAGAATTTTGTCTTCTGCATATCAGATCTTTGAATTTCGGGGTACTTAGAATCTGTGGAGGTAGGTGCCATTTTGTGAAAGTGGCTTTGATGCTGCATGTTACGAAAGCAATCCAGAATGATTTACTTTTCCCCCAATAATCTTTTCTCCCTTTATCCTAAATAAACCGTTCAGGATGCAAGTATAAGTTTGCAATTTGCATACAGAAGCATGTGTGTGCACTATCACGGTATTACTGAAGCACTCGGCAGCCCAAGCCAGGAAATGTGATAATTGATGGGTGTGACACAGTAACCTGCACTTCTGGGAAGTGGCCCAGAACCAGTTCAGCTGCTGGCTGAAGGGAAATCTCAGCCCTGGGAGCAGTGGATACTCTGTTACTGTCTGAAGAAGGAGAATAAAACAATCGATATTTAGATAGGGATTAGAAAAAACCTTTCTGAGTTGGTTCATTCCTTTATTCATTTAGAAAGAAGGAAAACAGATATCTGTTCAAGAAATTTAATTATTGTTTCTGATATTTCTTGCTAGAATTGCTGGGTGGAGCTAAAGCCAGCAATTAACCCTCATTCGTTTTCCCTTTACACAGAGTCTGTGCTTTATAATTTCTTTGGGTTCCCAAATACTTGCCACATTTTTTAAAGCCAAGATATATTTATTGTCATGTTGGCAATATATA
>VZTD01002787.1:2531116-2616557 GCA_013397725.1 Rhagologus leucostigma | reverse complement strand
AACCCCCCCCCCCCCCAAATATTTAATGTACTGGAAGATATTCCAGTTAATAAGTACAATCACAATATTCTCAAGGGATCTTGATCTCTTTCCAAATTTGTTTGTTTGTTTCTGGTTTTTTATTTATTTATTATTAGGTCTTCATGAATGGTTTTGGAAGGTGTCTAGGTAAAGGGATAAATATGGCAGTTCCCTGTGTGGCTGTGTGTCCCACAGCGTGCCACATCCTTGTCCATTTTGAGAATTAATCTGTCATCCAAATGATTATTTATCTGTTTTTATTGCAATAAATTTAGTTAAGCAACTTCTGCTCTAAAAATCAGAACATCCAGAAAGCTTCAAGTTAGAGGTGGGAAATTAGAAATAATCAGATGATGATGGAGAAATTAATGACTTGGATGCCTTAGCTCTTACATATCTTCTAAGTCAGCATGGAAATAAGATCTCAGGAAGGTTTCAAATGTCTGAAATCTGAGGCAACTGATACTGAGATGAAAAAGACTTGATTTTGTAAGCTTTTTCTTCCTCCCTCATATTATGTAATTGTAGCTTTTTGTTGTTGGTGGTGGTGGGGTTTTTTTAATAAGAGATGCTAGAACACCGTATAGGTTTGGTGCTGTTAGGGTCTCTCCCTTCTCTCCTTAGAGGGGACACCTTGCAGACAATGTAATTTCCTTTGCCTGGGTTGCAAGACAGCAATTAATCATAGCTATCCTGTTGACTTTCATGCAAGTTTCAAACACCTCGGAACAGGTTTAAAACCCAAAGGCCGCTTTTCGTACTTGTATTGATCAAGTAGCCACAGCCTGCAATAAATTTCAGTAGCTGTAAGGTGGGAGTTGAACAGCTTAATGATGTCATCACTTATTGTGACCAAACCCTCAGCTACCCAGCCTTTCCTTCTGTTAGCTAAATAACTGAATGTCTGAATTAAGCTGTTTTTACAAGTAGGCTTTTCCCCCACTAAATCTAATTTTCTTCTAAGTAAACTAAAGCATGGATCTGGTTTGCTTTTGTTCAGGGGTTCATTGTATTGCAGACTATGAAAAAAACTTCATCAAGTGTTGCAAAAATATTGCCTAAAAATTAATTTCGAGGTACTTCTAATTATTGTAGTGTTACAGTTCTTTTTCAAGGTATTTATATGCAATGGTTATCAAATCCTAGATATTGGCAATGAACAATGGGCTGAAAATTGTTAACTGGAAATATACAGCAAATCTGAGATTGAGAGGGATTAGGGAGAGTCAAGACTGAGTAGCAAGCTATTTGCTAGAAGATGAGAAGATAATCTATGTACGTAGTGTAATATGTAACTGAACCAACCTACAAGAATGAGTCCAGTCAGTGCCTCATTTTTCTCAGTTCAGTTTCTGAGTTCCTGGCTACTTGCATTTCTGAAGAGAAGTAAATAAGTTAGTGACTTTTTTTCTTTGTTATGAGGCAAGAAAGGATCTTTTCTAGATAAATAAAATTACAGAAAATTTCAGACTTGAAACTTCATCTCTCTTGCAATGTCTGTAAACCCTAGTTGTGTAATTTTTTTGAAATATTGCAATATTCTCCAGTGCAGATTGTGTGGCAGTAATTGGAGAAATTTCTTTTTTATATATGTGAAATTGTCAATTGTTGAAACCAAGTAAGGCTTCCCCCCTTATTTTTTATTCTGCAAACCAGAATACTATATATGCTGAACAGTTTTTAAAGCCTGAGCTCCTGTTTTAGGATCAGCCATCCCCTTAAATGTCCACAGTCTCTTACTAAGCGAAATAACAGAGTAAAACTAAACTCGTGACTCTGAAAGCATTGATGGCTGCAGAAAGACTTTTAGCCCTTTAAATTGCAGGTTGCAGAAACATTACACCGAATCATTTGATCCTTAAATTGCTTTCTAAACTCTGGATGTCTTGCATGGAACTGCCCAGCTACCGAAGAGATATTGATATAAAGCATGATGGCTAGCTAATTACAACTGAGTTTGGTATGAAATAATAGCAAATCATTCCACTGAGAGAGCAGGAAGAAAATCTGACTGCAAGAAAACGTTTGTGAAGTGTCTGTTCTTCTGTAATTAGCAGTTTAGCTTTTTTCTAGTTTGTATGTTGTTGTGCTGAATCTCTGATTTTGTACAAGCAGTGTCCATCTATCAGCACATCTATCAGCACACTTAATAAATATAATTCTTATTTATATGTAAATTCCTGATTCCTCACTCATTCCATAATATACAGTGTATTTTGCAGTGCAACAAATCTAGGGGTCACCGTAGTCAGCTGTGCCCTGAGTGGACCAGATCAGTGTTTTGGGTCAGGAAACCTCCTTTTGTGCGTTCAATCAGAAGCATTAGAATAGCTTAGGAGCCAGGGATATGTCATGTAAATGAACTCAAGCAGCTCTACTACGTATTATGCTCACAGTTTCCTTCTATTCTGAGGGGCCTCATTGGGTCTAGGAATTAGTACAGCCCTAGGGCTTCTCTATTTGATTAACCAGAGCCTGGATTTGTTAAACGCCCAGACATGCTGCAAAGTCCTTTTTCCTTCTTGGAAGCTTTTGAGTAAGGATTCAAAGGTGAAAGGGTTGGAGGTTAAAGTTCTGACCTCCTCTCCTCCAAACCCCTTCCCTTCAAGAAGGAAACAAAACAAATCACTTATGCATGTGCCTATCTAACTCAGCATTGCCATCTCTCATCTGTTTTGTGTTGATATTAAGGCTTTAGTTGTGGTAACTGAGATTCAAATCTTCAACTTTAAACCAAGTTTTGTAGTTCTTGTTGTTCTGGACTACAGACTGAAAATGAGTCCAAGGAAAAACATGTCTTTAAGAAAATACTGACCTATTACTTTTGAACGTAGTGCTTTACTCAAGACTACTGAAAACCTGCATTTGGCAATATTGCTAGCTGAAAACATGGGATTTCTTCCAGCAAAATAAATGGGACTTAGCACGTGTTTTATAAACTTTAGTGAGTTGGGAGCTGAGAATGACTTATGGATGATTTTGCAAAAATGTGATATACTACTTACAGTACAGTTTGCTAAGTGGAAAAACTAACTGTATTCTTGTATTGTGAGCACAGTCCTTTCAACTGTGTTCTGCTGTTGGGGGGCTGGGATTATTTGGAGACTTCATCACACAGAAGATCAAATTCCTTATTGTCTTCATGAAACTGCTGAGTGACAGTGTCCTGTGGTCAGTAGTGGTCACAGGGAATGTGTTACATATTTTTTGGCTGGGAACAACGTAATTAGGAAAACCCATACATAACTACCTACTTAGGGAAAGAAGGCTTGGGATGATAATTCAGACTTAAACTGTGGATTTTAATATTCCTCCTAGGATTTTTCTCTCTCCTCTGCCTGTGAGGAGGCGGTAGAGAATTGGACAAGGTGGAGTAATGGATGAGTGGAGTGCTTTGTACTTGGCAGGGTTTACAGTCTGGGGCTGTATTTTTCCTTTCTGCAGCATATACCCTAGGGAAGATGCCTGTATGCAGAATGTTCAATTATCTAAGCTGTCAGGAACATGCATATTGTCAAAATGTAGGCTTGCAGCAGATTCCTGGTGATCTTTACAGATGGCCCAGGTCTCCTCATACCTCCAGCTTAAGCACTGGATTAATCATTTCAATCATTCACCCTAAGTGGGGTGAGTTTTGCGTGTGTGTAAGACAGAGACAAATTACACAGGAAAGAGTCAGCTATGGTAGAGGCAGGGTTGCTTTTTTGGTTTTGGTTACTTTGGGTTTTGTCTGCCAGCTAATTAGGTACACTACCGAAAATAAACACAGAAGACAGCTTATCTCATTCCAGAAGGTGCCAAAGATGTTAAGGATGTAAATGTCATCTTCAGAAAGAGAGAAATCAAGATATTGTGAATGAAAGAGCAGAAAGTATCTTAGATATGTGGCTGAAGGAATGTCATAGGAAGTCTCCTGACCAGAAAAATGACCAGCTGCTCAGCTTGGGTTATCGTTGTCGGTTTGAGACAAAGATGAACCAAGATATTCTGTAGCATCCATAGGAGGTCACTGGCAGGCTTTGAGAAAATACGTGATTTGAATTAGATAGCTGTGAGTTTGCTCAGCAGGGCTGTCTGGCTCACAGAAACTGGGTTACTTACTGGTCCACTTTATTTTAGCATGAATAAAAACAAGCAGTGTAAGTAATGGGGCTACCTTTGGGGAGAAGAGTGGAGATTTGCTATACTCTCAGCTTGTTTCCATCCAGAAGTTCCTATTGCCAGCCTCCAGGATTCCTTGGAGGAAAAACTGAAAGAGATGGGCAGCACGGAGAGCAATTTGTTCTGAGCTTTCAGGAAAATTGGCAACACTCAAACAGCATCAGCATTCAAAACTGTGGAGCTGGGGATGACCTCTATCTGAGAACAGAGTTCATAGCTGAGAGAGAGAGTCTAAATTTGGCCACTTTCAGGTAGATAATGCAGTGAACAGTGAACTTTGTGGAAGACTTGTGTATCTGTGTGTCGGCCTTTACTGTCCCCCATCAGACATTAAATGAGAGAGCAATTCTTGCTTTTCACCCTGACTTGGCAAAACAGGTTGCGTTGCATTGTTTTCAATTACTCCTATGCTGGAAGCTAATCTCTTGCTGACGTGCTTTTTAGACTTGAGCTTGTTTATTTTTGTGAGATTTTATTGTAACTTTCTTGAGATATTTTTCAAGCCATCCATCAAGTACACAAACAAGAAACCCTAGCTGCACAACCCACACACAAGGTAGAGAATTCCACACAGTTTTTACACTGTTGAGCTTGATTTCCCTGGCAGAGTGAGCTTTTCTTCCTGACTTTGTGTACAGCTCTGACTGTGACATGCCTTTCTCTCCCTTCCAGGAGCAGTGCAAGGTGAAAGCCAGGATGGAGAGCCCTGGTAGGAACTCAGAGGCTTTTGACTAGTAAATGCCTCCTTTTATCAGTAATATGAAGGTATACTAGGTACAGACATAATAATCTTCCACACTGATTTTGGAGGCTGTTAAATATTTGGTTACGTTTGGAAAACATTTTGACATTCTTTGCAGAAAGACACCATAGAGAAGCAAAGTACCCGTATTATTGCTTTATAAAGGACCCTTTAAACTAATGAGGCATTAATGAATAGACTGGTATGCTGAATCTTTCTCATGTAGGAAGGGTACAAAGTCATTTCACATAAATTGCAGCCCATTATTATAAATAGTTTGGCATGGGTTTCCCTAGAGGTGGAACTTCAAGCCAAATATGCAGCAGCAGCTGTAGTGACACTTTGTGCAGAAACGGTTCCAGGCATTGTGCTGGAGGAGCTGGTATTGCAGGATAACAGCACAGCAGCACATATTTAGAGCCATCTCACAGCAGCAGTTCTGCTGATTTATACTGAAGGTATAAAAAATATCTGTATGTGCCTAAGATGAGCAATGTGAGTCTTCTTCCCTCTCATTGTTTCTCAGTGATTTTGTACCCAACTTAACCAGCTACACTCACTGCACATAAGATTTTAATGATCGAGGAGTCTCCCTGAATTATACTTTCTAATTTTTGTAGGAAATTGTAAAGTGTTGCTGCAATACTCCCAGAAGTATGACTTTCCTCTCTGCCATCTGACATTCAACGTCTATGCTAAACTGGAAGCCATACCAGTTATTATCTGATAACTGGTGTCCAAATTCATCCCCAAGGCATATAATTATATTTAGGTCCCTAGGAATTTTAGAAAGGTTACACAAATTACTACAAAACCAGGGAAAAGAGACAGTCTTTTTTGTGTGTGTGTGTATTTGCAGTGACCATTTACACTTACACGGCTTAAAGCTTCCTACTTCACTTTTCCAACCAGCCAACAAATTACCAGCCTTTGTTTGGCCTGCTAACAGATCCCTAGAAATCAGTGTGTCACACATTTGCCTGGCTTATATGGGACAGTTCTCCTATCCTTTTTAAATTCCTACTGGCTTTATCCCTGAGACCGGTTCTGCTGAGCCTTGGTACTCTGCTTGTCCTCAGCACGATTCCACAGCAAAAACTGATTTGAGTACCTTCAGACATTGGTGACTGGGAATGATGCCAGTCAAATGTGGCGCTGGGCTTCACCTGTCACTGGCAAGCCACTGGTACGCATTCTTCAAAGCAGAGGTTTCTTTCTTCCCTTATTTCCACAACTGAATCCCGTAAAACACATGTATGGAAATTGTGCCTGTCGGTGTGATGTGGCAGACTCAGGAGAGCAGCAATCAAGGTGGAGACTGTGCATCTTGTAAAGGTGAAGAGGGATATTTTCTTTCATTATGTTTTCTGCCTCATAATAAAGGCGCTTATACATCCTTGGGACACGACATCCTTCCTCTTCTCTGCTTTGCAGGATAGTAGCTGTGTTTTTCCTTTCCTTCATCAACCTCCCAAGTCTTGTGTGTGTGTTGGTGTGAACAGAAGTGTTATTTCACAAGCAGGATTTGGACAGAGAGTAGAGATAATAGTTACTTTTTCTTCTGACTGTTTAGTTTTTGAGAAAGTGTCTGTTGGTATCTGACTGAGAACATTTGTTTGGTTTTTTTTTTTGAAATTTAGTTCATGGAACCAAAACTGGTTCCATGGTTCTTGTCTAAGAATTGCTTAGTGCATTTTTTTGCATAGTTTTTTTAATGCCTACCACAGGCTTTTAACAGTAACATAAGCATGTTAGTCATATTCGATACCACTTGATGGTAATGGGTACAACATCTAATTTCCAATTAGTCTTAGTTTGGGTTTATTTACAGTCTTTAGCTTGGTACTTTCAACAAATATGTGCAGTTTGTGGACTTTTCTTTGAGTCTTGTGCTCTTAGGGACTGAGTTTGACTCTCAGGTGCTTCCCTGGAACTTGTTTTTCCAGTGAAGAACTTTTTTTTTTCTTTTTGTAGGGATGGCCCTGTAGCTTGTAAGTTAATAAGTCCTGGTGATGAAGTCTAAAGGATGTTCCCTGTAATTATCTGAGGATTTTTTTTTCCTCTGTTTTCCATTTTCTTCTCAGTCCTTCCAGTGATGCAGAAGTGGTTTTAAAAGTAAGAAGGTGACCTAATTATCTGGAAATGTGATTGAAAATAGTTTACTTGTAGTATCTTTAGCCATTGTTGAAGATTTCTCATTATTTTGAGGAAAGGAGAGGAGAGCTTATAGCTTTTGATGACTAGGCATTGATCAAATGTGTAGTTGATACAGATCTCTCGTCCTTATAACTGTTGAATAAATCATTATTTTATTTCTTCTCACTTGTATAGAAAGATATTTTACAGACGGTATTTGGTTTAGAGGTTGGGAATGATTTTGCCTGGTGTTGCTCTCTGTCTGCTCTTTTTATTCATGGTATTTGTAGGACTTTGAACATAAGTGCCAAAGTGTGTATCACAAATAGGAGGGATTCCCAAGCCACATGAATGCCCAGGTGGAAATACTGAGCAGGAATTCCTCCTTTATTTTGCCTTTTCTTTTAAAAGCAAAATCCTACTGTTCATCTGTGCAGCTATGAATGCATGCCTTAGAAAAATCCTGATGGTGTTTGTATGAACTTCTGTGACAGCTTTTGGTTTGAGACACAAAGCAAGGGTTACACGCTGTCCACAGCTACAGAGGACAAGCTGCTGCACTGCACCTCCTATCTGTAACCTGTTTGTACCTGTCAACACAGCAGCAGAGGGAGGTCGGATTATTTTAAAAATTTTTTAGTGCCTCTCTGTGCCTTTCCTGGGCTGTTTAATGTAGCTTTGGGTGTTCTTACAGAGAATTTGGCTCTGCTGACCATCGTTTCCATCGAGGTGTCTGAGAGGGCTTTCAGCCATACGACTGTGCTAGCATAAACATAATTTTGGGCTTGAAAAGGAATGGTGTAATTATGTGGGAGCTTTACAGGGGGTGAATGCCTGTGACTGATGGGCACTGTGTGGGGTGGCCCTGGGTGCCCTGTGAGGTGGCCCCAGATGCAGCAGTGAGCCCCAACCCCATGGTCTGCCATGCAAGTGTGTGTGGGACAGACTCTGAAGGATGGATAAGAGATTAGGGACAAAAATGAGTGCACAGCCCTGAAGAGACTGCACTGAGTCCAGTGCTGCTGAGGCTGTGCTAGGGAGAAAGACAACTCGGAGCTGCCATGGGCTGTAGTAGGGACAGGGCTCTACACCCAGCTTCCTCCTTGTTGCACATCCTATTGGCTGTGTTGAATGTCCCTATTACCTCACAGCTCTGATGAGCTACACGCTCTGCTTGTGTGAAATAGCTTCCTTCCTTTGGCCTTGCTGCACTTATAAGCCTCAAGCTTTTATCCTAAACAAAGGATAAAATCATTTAGGATAAAATCGCTGCAAATCATTTGGTGAGGAAGACTCATCTCTTGCCTGCCACCCTGACCATGCTCTTGTGCTGTGTTGTTGACTGGCTCTAAGAGGGAGGTGAAAAAAGCCCTGAATTAATAGCAAAATATTCGCTTTGATATTTTTAAGGCAGGGAAGAGAATTTGAGTTTTTGGAAAGTCCTGCTTCTGCTAGCATTGCATCCTGTGGGAAGAGGGGTTTTAGGTGTTAGTCACAACGGGGGTGAGAAGGGTGGGCAGTGAGCTGCCTTTCTGGGCTGTGCTCGGTGGGAGGGAGCCAGGAGGCATCCTCTGAGGCACCAGCTCAGCTGGAAGGCTGGGGAACAGAGCTGGGAACAAAGGAGCATCAGCCTGTGCAGACAGGGAGACAGCCAGCCCATCAGTGAAGGGATTGATTTTTCCCACCAAAAGGTCTTCTTTGTTTTTGTCTTTGCAAAAAAAAAAAAAAAAAAAAAGAGAGAAAAGAAAAATAAACCCAACCTCCCCCCACTTATTTAAACATGATCTGCTTATTTTTTTTCTTATCCCACTGAAAATGTTTCATTTGTATTTTGAGGAAAATATAGACAAATTCAGACAAAATATTTTCTTTACGTGTTTTTATTTTGCTAAGACCATTTTCTGTAAGAAAGGATGTTTCTGTGTGTGGTGTGTGCATTTTTATGCATGTGAGGGAGCTTCATCTTCCTAATAAGTATGAAGGGCTGAGTGCTGTTCAGCTGGATTCTCTGTCCTTCTGCAAAGCAGGTAGAAATCATCAATAAAAGGCAGGCTGGCCAGTGCTGCTCTGGGATGACACATGTTTGCAATATTTATTGGAGCTGCATGGTTCTGACCCTTAGACAAATTTGCTCCTGTCATTAGTTTTTCAGTGTCATCTGTGCTCCTGGTTTTTTGTGTTGTGGATCTTCCTTCTTTCCTTCTTTCCTTCTTTCCTTCTTTCCTTCTTTCCTTCTTTCTTTCTTTCCTTCCTTCCTTCCTTCCTTCCTTCCTTCCTTCCTTCTCAAACATCCTATATTCCTAATACATTGTAATACACAGACTTGTCAAGACTTGTCACAGAATGCTGACCACCTTTACTTCCTTGAAGTCAAGCACAAAGGTGTTCAGGATCTGCTGGAAATGGTTGCCTCTCACAAAAGCAATTTCTTTCACCTCAGATGTAGCTATGGCATTTTGCTTCACCGATAACAATGAAGGGTAATAAAGATGCAACTGCAGCCTTCAAAAAAGAGATCAGTAAAATATCATTGCTTTGAAGAAACTGGTACTTGATGGATTGTACAGAAAGACTGAAAAGCCTTCTCATTTTAGTTCCCTACACACACTCACAAATCCTTTTGATCTCAAGATTTCTAAATTACTAAAGAAAAAACTACTTACTTGGTCTTTATTTTCTATTTCAAGACTATATGCCATTAAAACAACCAAAGAACGATCAGCTGAATTATAGCTATGTCAGCTCTTCCCCTCGACATGCTTCAGAAGCCCCCAAAGACTGGCTGATGTGTAAATACATTTTTAGCAAAGACATGGGTAAAAATAGAAGAGGACATTAACTCCTGTTGCTCAGAAACGATTGGACTCTAATTAATCGTAAATAAGATGACAAGGCACTACCTTGATACGTGAACTAAGGTACAGCCATGGACCCCCTCACATGGAACTTGTACCAGAACACCTGAGACACGACGGCGCCAGTCCTTATGACACCAGGGCTGTGAGGAGAGACCTTGGTGCCCCTAGAATTAGGGACGAGTGGCTGACTGAAGCCATAGCAACCCCTAGACGAGAGACTTGGGTGGAATCTGGATCTGTCATTTAGCCTTCCTGTGGATCAGTCTCCCCTCTGTAAAAAGGTACGATTTGAGCTCTTCTTAACTAGAGTTCCCTTCTCTGTTCTGCATCTCAGGATGATGCCTTGTACAAAAAGGTCCTGATCTTGTTTGGTGCCTCTCATTATTACCAAAATATTAAAAAAAAAAAAAAGTGAAAGTGAGATTACAACCTCAAGGTCAGTTTCTGCTGTAGTGCTCTCACCCTTTCCCACTGAAGTCTGCCAGGGCGTTACTGAACACAGAATTTGGCCTTTAAGGTTTCGGTGTACAATATGCACATCTTGTGCTGAGATTAAATATGAATATGTTTAAAAGTCTGCTTTCAATCCAAATGTTGAGGGCTTGCCAAAGTAGCAGAGCTTGAGATAGGATCTTTTGTACTATTAATTGAAGGCTATGCTTTTATTTCCCTTAAATTTTTTTAAAGCCTCTGTTCTGTGGTGGAAGATATCTTGCTGCTGCTTGGATTGATTCCAAATACTGTTTTCCCCTTTAGCTAGAGCTGCAGAATGTAGTCAGCTACATCCTTGCTAAGTATCTTTTGTTAAATACTCAAAATTCAGAGTTGCAGTTACCTTAAGGTGAAAGGGAAACCAGATCAAGATGCTATTAACTGCCACTAGAAAGAAAACATGCCATAATGTCATATGAGTTAATAACTCTAAGTAGCCTGTAAGATGCTGCTGTGGAATTAAATGCTTAACAATAATTCAAAAACGGCTTACAGAAATTTAAGAACGTGGATCATTTAGTATAGCTGAAATTATGCTCCTGGCATATATGCATGACACATGAGAGCACTTACCTGGAAATTTATTACCCAGCTCTGAGCAAACAAAGCATGACCTACATTTGACTAAAGTCAGCTGTCTCTGGCTAATCCTATGGGCTTCTTTTTATTAATGTCACAATTGCTAATGTGGTATAACATTGTCATTACTGAATAGCACAGCGGGATAAGCTGCAGCTGTTATTTCTCTTTCTATACCTACTAACTCATTAAATTTGAGTTTTGGGGAATACAAATTGTAAAGATTATTCAAATTCTGATTGAGAAATAGGGCTACTGGGAAATTGGTGGCATA
Organism: Rhagologus leucostigma; assembly: GCA_013397725.1. Classification (NCBI taxonomy): domain Eukaryota; kingdom Metazoa; phylum Chordata; class Aves; order Passeriformes; genus Rhagologus; species Rhagologus leucostigma. Next base: position 2,605,294 of record VZTD01002787.1, on the reverse strand, counting down.
TAAAGTAACACTGATTCAAGGGTTTTGGTGCCTTTTTTATTAGGAAGATTAGAATGTTCACTTTTTTTTTCTTCCTAGTTTCTTGGCATTAAGGTCCAAATTAAGCCAGAGGTAGAACATCAAGAAAAGTAATAGAAATAGGGAAATTATTGCACAGTGGGTACTATTCTTTCTGATGGAAAGGTAAAATGCAAAGCTTATATAGTGAGAACATGGAACGAGTGAGTTTTGTTCCAAGAGATCAGTAATACATTAAGCATCCCATTGTTATTTTAAAGAGCATAATTTCCTCATTTAAAATACATAAAAAGTACTGGAGTTTAAAGACTTCTTATTTTTAAACAAATTTTTACAGGATTATATAGTGTACATAGAGGCAGGTCCTTGGACTTTGGTATTTCCACAAAAACACACGTGGTAGCAAGAACTGACTTTTTCAAGAGGGAAAGGGAAACTTTCCAATTTGTCTGCTTCAGGACTGAGACATTGGTGTTCCTTTTTCCTTTAATTATGGTAGACCTTTTCTGGGAGCCTTACCTCATGCTTACTCTCCTCACCCTAAAGTCTGATTGAAAACTTACAAAAAAAAATCAGTTTTTTTTTTTTTGGTGGAATCAGAATGAAGCTCCTCTTTCCCTAAAATTTATTTTTTTTATCTACTCTCCCAAACTGCAGCTGCTCGTACAACTGTGGGCAGGAAAGAGTTTCCAAAGCAAGGTCTTCCAGGCTGGCTGCATCACAGTGATGTCTGTCTGGGAGGAGCACCCCAGGTCCAGGGGCCTCAGGGCAGGCGGGCAGCCAGACGTGCAGCCCTCGCAAGGGCTCCGCAGGGGCCTGGACCGGGTAGGAGGAGGCATGTCTGGGGCTTTCCCACACCCCAGCTATTTCCTGCTTTCTGCAAAGCCCATGGAAACTGTGTCAGCCAGCAGAGAGTTAGGTCAGTGCTCAGGGGTCAGGCCGCAGGGTGGATTTTAATGGAGCTAAGCTGATGGTTGCAGCTGAGGATGTGGCCATTAATTTCCACTCTATTGTTACAGTGAATAGTTTTACAAGCTAAATTCAGTGCATGATCTATTGCTGTATTTCAAGGGGTGTAAATCCCTTGACTTTCATAGATGGACCTGGGGAAAAACAATGGTGTCGAAAGACTGAAAAAAAAAAAGAGGTGAGGCTGGGGGGAAGTGGAGCTGGAGTACCCAAATATTGGTGTATAGTCATGTAATTGTGGTGAGAAATACATGGTAGTTGGGCTAATCTGGAAGCTTGGATGAATCTGAATTCCTCAAATCAAGATTAAAACCTCCTGCGTTCTTCGGATAAATTGGAAAAAAAATGATCTCTTAGGCATTCATGCACTTAATTACTTTCTCTCCTCCTCCCTCCTCTGCCAACAGAAAAAAATAACTGTGAACTTGTACATTCTTGTTTAAAGGGTGATGTCAGCTGTTAGGCTATGGCTGACTACTCCTGGGGACAGGTGGTCAGCCTGCAGTGGATGCTTTACACTCAGTACAATAAGGAGATGGGTGCTCTGTAATGTTAATGAACCTAAAATATAGGGAAGCAGTATGGAGAGGAGAGGACTTGAACTGGGATGTCATAGCTACAGAGGATGGATTCGTGCAATCTTCGCAGGCGATGGATAGAATTTGTTCGTGGGAATTCTGTGGAATGTAATGTCTGTGATCTCTATGACCATTGTAAATACTGTTTTCTAACCTCCTAAACTTTCCCTTTCTGAAACAGTGTTTCCTCTTGTCTTGCTCCTATGTCTTGATTGAATTGTTTTCAGATTTCCCCGAAGTGAAGCCTTTCCCCCCCGCCTTTTTTTCTTGTACAAACTTGGTCTCATGTGAGCCCACCCTGCCACCTTCAGAAAGCTTGATCCCAGTTGCCTTCTTTATCTGCCTGTTAACTAGTTTCACAAGCTGTGACTACTACTGTAGTACACTAGCTTTTAAAAACTGAGCTTTACAAGGGAGCCTGGGGACCACAGAGGACAGTGTGGAGCATAAGGGGGGAGACGCTGAGGGCTCTTGCAGAACAAGTTTGGCCCAGAGTGTGAGGAATGCAGCGTGCGCCTCTGTGTGCGTGCGTGATAGGAGGGGAGGCTGTGCAGTGATTCATATGGGAAATATGCCATGACCACACTGAAAACAAAACAACATCAGCTCAAATTCTGGTGGAGTTTGTAGTGAGAAGAAATGCTTTTTACTTTTTATTAGGTGGTTTGTGGTCTATATGAATAGGCTCGAGGATTCAGCTTAATGCTTTGTGAGCGGGTGCCCACCACAGGCATTGTCGTTCCTGCAGCAGAAGGACTCGGTGAGCTAAAAGTTCCTCCAGGGTATGACTTTGGAATGCGATGGCATGTAGAAGTTCTCATTGCTCTGCTTCTGTGTGAAGTGAGAACTTCAGCAACACAAACATAGGATTTCTAATGCATAATACAAATAAATGTACTCAAAATTTGTGTTAAATGGACTTAAAAGAAAAGTTAATTATTGGATACTTTTTAAACAACAAATGCCACAGAATTTATGTTAATTTGCCACATGGCTGTATGTGGGTATTAGCTTAAATGATGCTTAAATGATACATGAATGGTCCTTTTTTCTGTTTTGTTTTTGTTGTTATTTTAACTTTCTTTGCTTCTCCCAATTCCTGCCTCACATTTTTATCGAAAGTGGAGCAAGACCATTCCCATGCATCAAACAAAAGCAATTCACTGATGGTGCTTGAACATGGAAACACATTCTGCCTCTGGATTTCCATGTGGGTCTTAGGCTAAAGAAAATAGCCTGTACAGATCAGTTGCGATATGAGCAGGTCTGCTGCCATCCTTTTCCCACCCGGACTATTCCTCTTAGAGGAGTTTCTTCTCCAAAGGAGTCCTTTCTGATTAGCAGTTTGCTCCCTCTGTCTGTGAGAGTTGATAAAGCAAGGGCAGCAGAAGAGCCAATCTGAAACCATTATTTATCCTTAGATGTGGTTTTAGGGAATGTGTGACTGCTCGTGAGTCGCAGACAAGTCAAGATTAAAGTTACTAAAAATAGAAATCTCTGTGAGCTTTTCTTCGTCTTCCTGAGAGCCAAAGCACTGAATGATCAACTTATAAAAAGTAATAAACTTATTACTGTTTCAGACTTGATATAATTTGTGCATAATCGGACAATTGTCTGAAAAAGGCATGAAGTTCAAAGAGCTAAAATGTTTTGGGGAGAATGCATACTTTTTGAATAAACAAAGCGTGAGAATTTATTTTCTGGGTTTTGTTTTGTTTTGGTTTTTTTGTTGTTGTTGTTTTTTTTTGTGACAAAGTTTTCTAAGTTCTTGCTTTTTAGGGGGATGAGATGAGTTTAGTTCTCTTCCACACTGTCCACTGCGTTAGACTTTCACAAAGTCTGTATGCCAAATGAGGAACCAATGGGCCAAATGAGGCACGCTGGAAATGGGCTATCCATGCAACCCTGGGATAGATACTGGAGCCAGATAGCTCTGCCTCCCTGTCTCCTGAAATATGGTTCTTTTGCTTCTAGGTTCCATGCAGTTATTTCAAGGAAGTTTTTTTTTGCCACCTCTCCTTCCTTTCCTGTGGCCTAGTTGCCACTGAAACAGCTCAGATGTGTGTCCTCTGCTTGCTGATTTTCTCATGATAGTGTGGGGAAAAAAACACCCAACAATTCACTAACAAGCAAATAAAACCATGCAGAAACCAAGCTTTCCATTAAGAAAAACAACTTCAAACCAAGGTTTCAGCTCCACCCATAATCAACCAAAATATTTATTGAGTATACGCGTTAAAGAACTTAATTTATGACATGAGTAGTGAATGTGTATACAAAACCCAAATGAACTGAAAAGTGAGCAGTTTCACCAGTGCTTGTTAGAGTGTCAATGGAAAAACAAGTGTGTGAGCTAATTAAGTCATGTGTGAGTAAATGGCATTGCTGTGTAGGCACAGGAATAGGAGAGGACACTGGCCTTCAGCGCAGAATTAAACCTGACTGAACAACATTCTGCAGCATGCAAAACAACTTGAAATGTTAAATGGTTAGGAAAAATAAATGTCCTTTGTAGCTTTCTTGTACTGACGTACTTGGAATAATAAGCCTTTTTCTTTCAAACAAATGCCATCTTTAATTTCCAGATACTCCTTAAAAAAGGCAGATAGATTCTCCCTTGGCTGCAGTTAAATATAAAAACCTCTTTATCAATTTTTCAAAGAATAAGCCTGCAATATGTCTTGTTATTTCTAGCTTGACAGAGCAGAAGTTGTAAATTTTCAATATAATAGGATCCATTTTGCTAGATATTTCACCATGGGAAGGGCATTACTTTAATCAAGAGGCTATTTGAATTCCTGTATGATTTTGTCCAAAGCTGAGTGCTTAAAACAGCTGATCTATATCTGAACTTTGAACAAGTTTTTTGGTGAACATGCAAATTAACTACGTCGTGTTATGAAAGTACCTATTCGTGACTAATAGAAATTACCAGAGTAATGCTGCCTTTGTTCTCCTTTCATTATCCTCTTGTCCCATAGTGTAATATTGTATCTTTGGTAGTATTTAATTTTGTGTAAGAAGAATAATGAGAGGAAAAACGCTGTGAAGAATAAAGACGTTCTTTGTTACACACGGGAAAGATTAAGGCTACTGCTTGCCACATGGAGGAGCTCAAGTATCATGTTAGGAATTACCGCGAGCCTGGTGAGCTCATTCCCCGGCAAAGCTGGTCTGGAAAAGTAACTCCTGGGATTACCTTGGCCTCATGTCTGCCCCCGGGTGTGCGGATAAGGTTGCTGTAACTCTGCAGCAGGAATGCATAAGAGCGTAATTTGTTCTGTAGTAGGCCTAATACTCTTTCCCACTGGTATCACGAAGATCTAACCCTACTTAAACTGACGCAAACCCTGGCTATTGCTTTTCTGTGGTTTTCTAGATATGTTTTCACAACTCCTCCTCCTGCTACAACATGTAGGACTAATTAAGAGGAAGGAAAAAAAATGAGGTAAAAGTCCTTCCTACCTTACTGTGCCATACTGCACTGTAGATTTAAGTAATGTAGATTCAGCTCCCAGATCTGGCTGTACCAACATAAAGGGCCATTGACCTGTAGCTATTTTTCAGTCTCTTTCTGACCTACAAAGAGATTTTTTTTTTCTCTAGTACACTGCCAGTGGAGAAGTTTAGGTGAAAATTCCCTAGACAGCTTCAGGAAAATCTGTCTGTGCTAGGTAAAATAACCAGCATCAGTCCTGTGGCAGGTGGAGCCCCTGGGCTGGCAATGAAGACCAGGGCAGTTCTTTGCCTCAGTGGATGGACCTGAGAGTGGGGCTGTGGGCTGTGCGTGTTCAATCTGACCAGCTGGACCATCTTGATATGTACTGGCTGAGTAGGGTGTCCCTGGTTTTGCTCCTCATGGTCATGCTGTTTTATATGGGCTGGATAGTGCATGTAAACTTAAAACATCCGCTCTGATGAACTAGAAAAATAAGAAAAATGAGATGTACACCTGCAGGAGGGAGTGGAAGAGAGGCTAGAGGCCCGCCATGCCACTCGTTTCTTAAAAGTCAGGTTTTCACAACCTGCTGGCTCATTAAACATGTTGACCCTCAGTTTGAAGCACCAGTTTTAGGTGATATGTGAGACTCAGCCTGAGGTGTGTGAGGAAGTGCCTGTGGGAGATGCTCGCCTGGCAGCTCTTGGGGGACACAGCTGGCCACAGTGAGGTGCTGAGTTAGAGGCAGGGATGGGAGTGGAAAAGCAGTACAAGGACCTACCTCATCATCTGAAAATGCAGTCTTGTGCTGAATATTTCTGGTTGAAAACAGGATTTCACTCCTTTCACAGTAATAAAATCACACCTCATGGCCTCTTTTCAGATGAATTCCTTTTGTTATCAGACTTCTCTTTACTGATGAATTATTGTCAGACTATTAGTCCTCCTCTTCTTCCCAGGAAGTATAATAATTTATTCTCACCGTGCTACCTGTGCTGTTGATGCGGTTAGGTGTGAAACTGGCACAGGTATAACACCTGTCCTGTGTTGTAGGCACACATAAGCTTCTGGGGAAAGGAGGAACCACCTCAGAGCCTGTGGTGCTGCTGAACTTCTGCATTTTCTTTTTTATTACTCCCATTGGTGGTCTCAGTTGTGGTACTGTGTGCTGGCATAACAGAAGCCTGAAGAGCTTTGGGGTTCTGCGGCTGCTATTGCTTCCTGCAGCTAGCTCCTGAGGGAAACAGCAGCCTGGTATGTCTTGCAGGAGGAAAAGGTAGTTTAAAGTAGCCATTGCTGCTGCTTACCAGTTTATTTTAAGTTACTATGCAGGTTTTTGCTGCATGATAAGCTAAAACTACAAATCTTGTTCTACTGAAGTTGATGATTAATGTATATTCCGTAATGGCTTTATTTTCTTTCTGGGTCAAATCAATGAAAAAATACCTAATTTTTAACTTTTTAAATAACCCTGAAAGACTTTGTGTTATTGTAAATCTTTTGTTGGAACAGTTAAGGTAAATGACATTGGCTGTAACCAGCCTTAGTTATATAAATAGTTTCATTTTTACATTTGCCTCTGAAGCATGTTAAATTTCTCAACTTGTTTGACAGGGATGTCTCATCTTATTTCCTGAGATTTAAGGCACAGAAAAAAAGAGCTCATGACGTTACTGTCTGAAGCAATTGAGAAATGTGACACACTTAATGGCTGCAAGGGTAGCTGCTGCTGCTGCAGGTTCACCTGGAAGAGTGGTAGTAGGAAACACTTCTAGAAATCCAAGACTTTTGTGTAAGCTGATACACCTTTCTGGCCATGTGTCTGAGTAGGCAAAATTCACTTGCAATAACTTAAATATGATTCAAGCATTCGGATTGGAACTAGGCTTTAGAATGTGAATCCTGCAAAATCTACATTTGTACTCTTGCCTTCTTTTTTCTTATTTGCTGCAATATTAGCAAACACATTGAGTAAGCTAATTTGGTTTAAGGGGTGGTAAATGCAGCAACATAGCATGGAACTGGTTCTAAATTAGCAATTATGGGTCATAAATTATCTATTTTTGAATTGCTAAGGGTAAACATAAGAGTGTGCAGTAACAGCGACACTGCTGTACAATTTAAAAATAAATTGTATGCCAACTTTGTTGCTGGATTCCAGTGAAATAATGAAAAACTTTGGAAAATGTACACCTTCTTTCAATTAAAATACACCGTCTTTGTATTAAGTTACAGCAACACACAAAGTAATACATACTGTCCAAGACACTCAAGGTAGTCCTAATTCCATAGATTTGGGATGTTAGGAAGCTTATCTCAGGTTTGAGGATTCCCTGACAGAAACTGGAAGTGATTAAAGTGCGCAGCTGAGCAAATAAAGGGCTTCACTTCACTTGGTAGGAATTTGCATTGGTGGAATTGCATGGTGAATAGGAGAGAGGAGATTTTGTCTAGGACAGTGCCTTGTGCTTCTGTCTCTTGGAAGTTTAATCTAACTAAAAGTAAGAAAGCTTTTTCAATATAGCTCTCCCATAAAAATGAAAGAACTTCATAAACCCCTTCTCTGCTTACTTCAATCATTCAAGCAGCCCATAATGATGCTGAGGTTAAAGAAGATCTTCAGTTCCATGCTGAAAGTCTTCAGCTGTGATAATTCTTGAGAGATCTTTCAAAGAGCAGAGTTGTGCTGACCCGCTTGAACAAGTCATTAATGAAACAACGTTGTGATAAATAGTAGTGTGCTAATGACTTGCAGAGGGGGTTTATAGAGAAAGGCACTGGTCTCTTGGGGTCAGTATAACTGCTATTGCATTTTTAGGAAGAATAAAGGTGTTAATACTTCAGCTGCCAGACACAATCCATCTCAAGAAGGTAACTCTCTACTGAAATCCCCACTACAGGGTCAATAACTTCTTTACACTTAACGTATGCCTCCTTTCTGAGTGCTCTACAGAACTGCAGCTTTGTGCAATAGCCACTGAACTCATGGCTGTTAAAAGCCATCCTCTGCTTCTGGAAGGATTTGCAAAGAATATATTTTTTTTTTAAATTAATGTTTATAAAGGCTTTTTGTGATCCTCAGAGAGGAGTGTGAATTTAAGGCTTTCAGTTCTTACTGTGCCAAATCTGGAGTTTTCCCTCAGGCCTCTATTCTCTGGGAGTCAAGTAGAGCTGAAGAAGGGCTGTGGTGCAGCCAGAGGGCCTGGCATATCTGCCACTGCACTGTGCCTGCTGCAAATCTTGAACTCCAGCAGCTTCAGTGGCTTGGAGAGGATTTCAGTGAAAATTCCTTCCAGCAGGTGCTGTGTGTCCATGGTACTACTTTTTAGTTTCCCACTGATCTTGGAAATACAGCAAAAAAAAATAAGATCACATATGTCTTTGTTCTCTTGAAGCTGGCTTTTTTTCTTTTTCACTTTCTGTTTTACTTCACTTCTCCACATTCTGAAAATTAGGTGTTACCTTCTTTGCAGGCTTGAAAACCTGAAGGATTGTAAATTTATACAATCACTCTTCAAGGGTAAAATCTACTTTTTTCCCCCTCAATTTCCTATTCATCCTTTCTTTTATTCTTCAGAATGTTGGCTGTAGAAACTGAAGAAATATAAGTAAGTGTCATTAGGACTTGCCCCCTTTTTCATTTCATCTAGCAATGTCTTTATGTCCCCTGTTCTCCATCCCCTGTCTAGGACATCCCACAGCAAAGCAAAACACTTGCAAAATATTGCTATTTCAGCTATTTCAAAGGCAAAGATAATTCAAAACACCCACACCCTGCCCAAAGGAAAGAAATACTGGGGACTGGAGACTCTGAAGGCAGTACTTTCTGCTTTTATGGCATGGCAGTTCTCTGGGTAGAAACAGTTGCAATGCTGAAAGGCTGTGAACTTGGCCTCTTTCGGTGAAAAATAATTTTGTCTCTGTAGTTAAATTCTCTTCCATTCCCTATAATCCATGTCTACATTTGATGTGGGGGAAAGACAATACTGGGAGATTTTGAAGAGAACTATGTTTATTCACGTAACTCCATGAAACAGCAGGAGTAGTCCATTTATAAGGTGGGAGAGGGAATGACCAAAATATTTTAAAATTCAGGTCTCTAAATATGGATCTTAGATAACTTATCTGACTCTCTTCAGATGTGACCAGTGGTCTCTAGATCCTACGGGCAGGAACATTTAAGACCTTTTCAAATAAACTTTTTTTTTCTGATGCCTTAATCCACACATTTATGTGCTTGAGGACAGAGGAGAAAAATCGAGAAATTTAGAAGTATTTAAAATGTGCATTCCCTAATAGACTCACATAAAGTGTACAGTAGAAGAATGAGAAGAATATAGCTTCCCTATCTGAAAGGCAGCAGAAATGTATTTGAGGAGCTACCCTGATATCTCCTAGGCTAGATGAGATAATGCATGATTAGAATATTTATGATCACTAGTAAGAAACAGAAATGATAATATTCACTAGCTGCAGTATTCTTTAACTTCCCCGCAGGCTGAAATATGTATTAAAGTAGATGTAGTATGTGGAGTGCTAATAAAATACATGTGGATCATTGTGGGAAGAAAAGGTTTTAAAATAACTTCTCAGCTTGCAATTTTTCTCTTTGTCTGGGAACAAGATCTTGCTTTGCTTCCAGAAGTAAATCCTGTTTTAATGAAATGCCTTAGGAAAGCTACCTTTCAAGGTAGTGTCCTCTGTCTCCTTCTAGTGTTTATATATACTTAGAAGACATTTTGAAAAGTAATGCAGAGGATTTTTTGAACATTAATAAGACTTACTTTCTTTACTAATTTCTGAGTGGCTTTGCATTAAACTTGTACTATTCCACTTCAAATACATGCAACCTTTCTTTGAGCTGAGGGGGAAGGTATTTGCACTTTTCTAGCATGTGGTTGAGTTTCAGCTGCCCCTTTGAAGTGCCATTTAGGGCTGTAATCCTCCAAACAGTCTGACACAAAGCTCAGCTGGAACTGCACCAGGACGATTTGCAAGGTGGAAGCCACTGTAGCACGTTGGTTCGATCTAGCAGAGAAATGAAAAAAGCCCCACAGATCCCACAGAGAGCTCACAAAATGGGAAAGTTTTCAAAGTCTCCCTACCTCCTTCCTGCCGTTATCAAGAACCTGCTTCGAGAGTTTTCTTCGGCTAAATCTTTTTTCAAAACCTAGTCTCTTATGTCTTTTTTGGAATAAGAGTTTTCAAGAAAAACATTGTGTAGGCTGAGAGACATGCCAAAATTAGGAGTTAACAGTGCTGTATTATAGCTATTATGACTGTGCTCTTCAAATACTTCCAGTAAGCCCTTGTTCAGTCAGCTTTAGTCTTCGTGTGATTCCAGTTTCCAGAAAGCCAGCTTTGTATTCCTTTGATACTCTGTCAAAATCTCCCCCTCTCCTGTCTTTTCCACTTGCTACCTCTGAAGGTTTGGTCCTGCAAGATGTTGAATGTACTGGATATAATTAGAGTCACGAAAAACTCTTGTGTGCATCGATTGTCGCTCACACCGACTACTTACCATATGCCAAGTACTTCACAGGCACGTAAGGTAGAGATGCCATTCCAGGTGTCTCTCCACACACTTAACAGTCAGTCGTACTCTTTTCATTCCTGAAATTACGCACATGCTTTACATCACTGGGATTGAAATGCTTATCATTTTGCAGAATCACAATCTTGAAGAATATACGTGGTTTGAAGTTTACTGTGCCTACCCGGAAAACACTTTTTATGCTGGTTATACAAAACAGAAAGCACGCCAAGCATGTGCCCAGTGGAGTAGCTCCCTGTTCCTGCCCTCAACAAATTACCCCCTACACTGAAAAGCAGTGTTCTGGGGAGAGCCTGACTCTTATTAGGACAGGAGGCTTTAGCTGATGTTGTAAGCAGCTATTTTTTTCTGAGGAAGAAACAGATGTGACAAATCCAATGCTTGGTAAATATGACAGATGAACAGACTTTTACAGAGCAACAATACATTGTGCTGTTTGATTGCTCACTGTTTGGCAGAGCCGTTCCAGGGAACTAGATGATTGCATGGGAGCTTCACCTCACTGGCTCGAAATGACTGTAATGCTCTCCTTTAATATATGGAATACTTCTGTTATATGCTGCTCCTTCAGATTTCCAGTAGAAAATAATTTTTAGCATTTCTGTGTCTACAACTTTTAGAACAAGTGGTCCATAAATCCCCTCTCTAATACTGTGTGCTCTGTAGTACTGGTAGTTTATTACAGGGATAATTTTATAACTTGTGTCACACGGGGACTCAGGTTGTAAACTGTAAACTTGTTCTAAATCTTCAGCAGTTTGTTCTGATCCAGCTCACTGCTGCACTTCTAATCCCCTCCTGAATATGCTTTAGAGTAGGTTGTGCAACGGAATTTTTATACTTACCTTTACTGAGGTAAAATTTGTCCACTGAACAAATTTAGAGAAAAATATTATGTTGTGCTTTTACAGTTTTGCTCCTGGTAAGAATTTTTTTCTTAATGAATGTTTTTCCTTATTGACACAACTAATTTTGATTAAAACACTGAGATTTGCCTGTCAAGAATTTGTATGTATTTATCCTGCAAGCCCAAGTACTCTTTTTATTTTGCAACTACACCGTGAGCTGATATAAGAAAAAATGCTTTCTGAAGAAAAAAAGCCTATCATTACATAGTTTCAAGGACAAGAAATACTTAATTTTTTCTAAGACCTTGACATAATGCTAGTTAGCTAAGGTACAGAATATGTGCTAAGGAATGCACATTTATGGATAGTCCAGTGGATGTGGCGTCCTTTGGCTGTCTCTCTTCACACCATCCAAGCATAATGCAGCTCCTTGTTTTCATCACATTACATTACATTAGTACAAAGTGCCAATCTTTAAGTACAGATTTGCATCCTTTCTGATAGCTGAAAGAGAGGATAACTTTCCTTCCAAAGCATTTTGTATCTCTACACCAGTAAATTGCAAAGCTTCTCAAGGGACATCTCTTTTGTAGTCTTAATGTACTCCTTGCACATCCCAGACTCTTGATACATAATCTTTTAAACTGCACAAAGAGCTCTGCTCCGTGATACAAGTCTTCTACAAAGATGAGTCATATTTTTTCATTGGACGTATTTAAACTACTTATTCTATATATCTGTCTAAAGTGATGTAGGTAAAATAGGCAGTTACTACAGACAGCCTGTAAATCTGGCATTCTTTCAAGGCCTGAAGCAATCAGCTATTGCTGGTGCAGAGTCATGGAATGAATTTTAAAGTAATCAGTTTATGCCAAGTCTTTCTTAATGTACTTGCAGGTCTAGTGGCAACAGGAAAGAAAAAGATACTGATAGCTCATCTGGGAATGATTCTATTATGTCGAATAATCTGCAGCTATACAGAAAAAAACTACTCTGAGCAGGAGAGGTCTCTAGAGGTTTGTTGTGTTTTTTTAAATCTTGAAAGGCACAACTTTCTTGTCCCTGACAAGGCTTTACATCAGAGAATTGATTCAAAAAAGTGTGGCATTTATCTTAATTTTGCTCTTTTCAACTTCAGTGACACCCTTTTGCCACTGAGTGGGAGTGAGATTAGAATAGTGCTGAACATCTTTGACAGATTTTTTCAAGGTGGCAATTTTCTGGAATTGCAAAGAACTCTACCTGCTTGGTGCATAGAAATCATACGCTTCAGACTGAGTCTTGGATGTTTAATGCAGCCACAGAAAATTTCAGAAAATTTGGACTGAAGACTCTATATGTGTTTCTCTTCTCCAGCTGTAGTGAATAAAAATATTTTTCTATGTATGCGTGTGTGCTCTTTAGATAAATATATACAGAGGTAGAACTTAGCTGAGGTTATGGTGTGTTGAAAGTTTTGGAGAATTGTTCTGTTGTAAATTCTCTGATGAAGTTGTACATAGAAATTTAGTCCTGGTTGGGGGCCATTGATCTAGAACAGTTGCTTCCTCTCAATATAAAAAACTAAACTCATTCATTTAAAGAGAGCATCACAAGGCAAACTTTTAAAAATATTTTTTCAGCAAAGCTGCCTACATTCTAGCTTATGAGTTAGAGGGAAGATTGTCTTTTGACACTGGAGGGCTTAGTGAGCTGTCACAGGTCACACTATATTGGTTTTAGTTGTCTCTTTCTCTGGTGCTGCCATTTCTCTCCTTCCTTTCTGCCCTTTAATTGAGATCCACAGGCTATTCAGCAGGAATGGGTCTAGATTAACATTTCTGTCAATCTGGAAGTCCTGTGGTCTGGTACTCTGTCCCTCTCTGGGTTTGACAGTCACTTCTGGTGCCTCCTGCTAACCTTGCACAGGGCCCAGGGCTTCTCTCCAAGGCCACTCCTGGAGCTGTTTGGCGAATTCTGTGAGAAACTGATGAAACTGGAGTGGTTCTCTGTTGTTTGACTTGGATGGGATGAGTTGCTAAGATCAGGCATGACCCTTTCCTAGTGATTTCAAGCCACTAGGATTTCAGCATTGAGCAGTTAGGGAAGTACCAAGCCCTGAGCCCTGAGTGATGCTCTTGTTTGGGCTGTGCTGACCAACCCGTATGTTCCTGAAGCTTTGCAGAAAGGGAAAAGGAGAAAAGATTCTCTGAGCATAACCTCTTTCTCTACACCACCTGAAAATAGAACTCGGGTAAGTAGTGGGGGTTTCCTTCTATCCTCTGTGAAGGAAGGTTTTTAAAATAGGACTTCAAAGATACAGTGTTGGAAGTTTGGGGGACTGCTGATTGCTACTTCTAGGAAGAGACCTGTAAAAGCAAGTGAGGGAACTGGGGCAGACACTTTTCCAGTAGGAACCTACTTTCACTTTAATAGGGCTCTGTGCCCACAAAACAGGATTTTGATCTCTTCTGTAAAAGTTTTTATATGACTGTGGGCTTGTGAAAATCGTAATACCAGAGAGGTTGAAAATTCAACAGTTTTGGGAGTTAGGTTCTTTAGGGAATACCTCCAAAACCATCTAAATTTGTAACAGTGTTTGTATCTGACTTTATGTCTACTAGCAGATCGTAAAAAGCTCATCAAACAAAACCCTCACCCCCTAATAAACAAAAAAGTCAAACCCCACAAATTCAGAGATTGATTTTGCTTAGATAAAAAAAATATATATATGTGAAAGACAGGAGGGAATTCAAACTGCAATAAAGAACTGTTTGAATAATCCTGAAACTATAAAGTTTTCTGTCAGAGTAGCAGATGTTATAGTATATAACCCCTCCCCCAGTTTTTAATGGAATGTGAAAGTGTTGGACACTCTCATTTGAAGGAGCTAAACACAGGAGTGCAGATCTTTGTTTCAGGGAATTTGAGAATGTGTCAGACATCTCTGTGTATAAGGGGTCTTTGAAGTATACTACTAAGCTTTGTACTTGAAAGAATTAAAGGATGCTGTATAGCTGTGTGTGAAAGAGAACTTCAAAGCACACTGAGAAGTAGTGAAAGATCTGCAGTTATTAAATTTACAATAAAGAACATAGTAAGTCTTCCTTTTTATGTATAATAGCAACATGATATTTGTGGAGAAGGCGCAAAAGATGGTGACCGAATGGATCAGTCAATAGGATATATGGAATTTTGTATCACTTAGTGTTTGAAATCCATCAAATGGTGATGAAACAGCCATGACTGCTCAAGATGCTGAGTTAAGTGTGTTGCTGTGGCCTTCAACTTTAAATGGTTTCTGCTCTTTAAAATTTCTGTGTATTTAGTTGAGCCTTGATTTTGTGCAGTGAAAGCTGTGTTTTCATGTTAAGCTATTAGACGTCTGCTAGACTGTTGGGCACTGATCATAGTACTGAGCTGTAGCCTACACTAAGGTTGTTAGTGTTAAGGATATTCTTATTATATTTCAAGAAAATTTCTGGAAAGATGGTGTGAGAGAGAGAAAAATACAAGAGATTATGTATTATAGGAGGAAGCTGAGAAGTGTAAAAGAGCACAGGACCTAAGGGTATAAGTTAAAGCCCTTAACTCTGCTAAGTTTGGCACAGATCATCGGTCACACACTTGCTGCCAGCAATATGCAACAGTTGAAGTTCTTTAGCTTTTTCTCATTATTTTTCTCTGCTTAGGACCTGCATGGGGATGCATATAACGATGTTGTCTGAAGGAAACTAAGGGATATCTTCAGTTTGGAGGACTGCAAATCCCTGGAGACAAGAGCGGGTGGGATGACGACATTTGACTTGCTTTGGCTGAATTAGGATTTTGAAAGCTGTGTTTGACAGGTAGACTGGCACAAAATAAACTAAGTTGTGAATTTATAGTGTCCTGTCTACTCCATGCCAATTGCTTTTTTACACATTTTGGTATATTTGGGGTAAGTGTCGCCTTCCAGAGAGACCTTAAGAGGCTTGAGAAGTGGGCCAGTGTGACCATCATGAAGTTCAACAAAGCCAGGTCCTGCAGGTGGACTGGGGCTATCCCCAATATCAGTACAGTAGAGAGGGGTGAATGGACTGGGAGCATCTTGGGAATATCGGTGGATTCACAAACACACGTTGGATATGAGGTGGTAGTGTGTGTTTGCAGCCCAGAATGCCAGGTGTGTCGTGGGCTGCCTCAAAAGCAGTGTGATCAGCAGGGTGAGGGAGGTGAGGTGATTATCCCCCGCTGCTCTGCTCTCATGAGACCCCAGCTGGAGCACTGCATCAGCCCTGGGGCCCCCAACATAAGAAGGATATGGGCCTCTTGGATTGAGGGCCACAAAAATGATCAGAGGGCTGGAGCACCTCTCCTGTGCAGACAGACTGAGGGAATCGGGGCTCTTCAGCCTGGAGAGGAGAAAGCTCCAGGGAGATTTTATTTTGGCCTTTCAGTACTTAAAGGGGACTTATAAGAGAGATGGAGAGAGACACGGAAAAAGGTTGCCCAGAGAAGCTGTGAATGCCGCATGCCTGGAAGTGCTTTGGTTGGATGGGGCTTTGAGCAATGTGATCTAGTAGAAGATGTCTCTGTCCATGGCAGGGAATTTGGACAACGCAGTCTCTAAAGGTCCCTTTCAACCCAAAATATTCTATGACTCTGTATTCCTAGTACATATTAGGTGTGCCTAGTACCTTTGTTTTCCTTAGAAGTAGGATAATCCATGTCGCACAAAAGAATCTTTTGTTTTCACATAAGTAGCGACTAATGCACACTTATTTCATTCCCTGTATCCATGGCTTTTAAGCTTATCCTAAGAAAGATGATGCTTGAAAGTATTTGGAAAAAGTGATTGTAGCCAGGAGAAGATGGCTGATGCAAGGACTGGATTAGGGAGTGGGGCAGGCAGGGCTAACACAGCTGCCGCTGGTGGAAGACACTGACCAGGATCAGTGACCAGGAGCAGAGGAAAGCCATGACTTGTGGGAACTGACCCAGGGAGAGAAACTTGCTACACCAACTTACGCATTAACTTTGCCATCGAAAGAAGCCTCACATGACTGAAGGAAAACCATGTACCCAGAGAAACTGTTTAGAACATCATTCTTCCAGATTATAAACTGGAAGAGTTAGTTTTATAATCTAGATTTTTGAAAAACTAAAAGAAATGAAACCACCCCAATTTTTGTTACTTTTCCGAATGACTGCAGTATGTCATCAACTAAATCAATGTAAATGAGTGCTGACTCGAGTTTTTTTCTCACTTAGCTGTGAAAAGTATTGAATGTTTCTTCAGTGATGTTTTATTCAAAATTACCAGCTGGAGAAACTGTGGCTCCAGAGATTCACTGTCAGCTGTGCCATACATCTCCAGAAACTGCTATATCTTGCTTTGGGATCTTTGTTCTATACATAGCTGCTAAGGGCTGCCTACACTCTCATTATTCTACTGCTTTGATCCTTTTTTGTGTTCATGAGAAGAATGAATGACTAAGGTCAGTATTGTACTCAGTGACTTGTCAGGTGGCACTCCTAAAACTTGGCAGAAGATCACACTTCGTTCCTTTTTTGAAGATGAGCTAATCCGGCAGTGCCAATGTCTGTTTAAATATAGGAAGAAAGATGAGGAGTCTGTAAGATCTTATATTGCCTCCTCTTCTTAATATCTTGGAATAAATGCCATACCAAAACCATTAAGTGAGGCATGGCTGTAATTCTAATACACTTTTACAGAGCAAGTACTTTCAAAAGTATCCATTGGAGGACACTAGAACACTATGAATCAAGGAAGTATGGTGATTCTACTTTAAAAAAAAAGCCACTTTTCTCTTTTAAAAAGAAAAATTAAAGTAGAACATTTTTTGTTTACATAACACAGTCTGGAAATCCATTATTACTTGACAGTTTTTCTCTGTCGGTCACACCTTCTATAGCTCCATTACTGCTTTGTTTTTGTTTTTGAAAGTAGTGGCATGTACTTACTCTCTGGATGCTTGTATAATCACTTGCTCCAATTTTAAATAATTCCCAGATGGACTTGAGTTTTTCTGTTCATTATTTTTTTATTATTTTTATTTTTATTTTTTCCTTTTCAGCTTTTAATCATTTGCAAGTCTTACATTAGCTTTTGAACCTCATTTATATTTAAAATGAATACTATCCTTGCATCTTTTTGCTTACATCTCACAGAAAAGGTATATTGAGTGGCCAATCACTGGTAAAGTAACTGAGATATAACTCAGAAAACAGTGCTGGATTGAAGAACATTTTTGACTCATCATGGTTCTCTGGGAATGGAAGAAAAAAGACTTCAGGTTTTGATTCAGTCTAACACAAACTCTCATCTACCCTCTCAATGACAGCATTCTACTCCTTTCTGTTCACTTCCATTGCATTCAAAATTGCAGCTGCTAAAATTATTTTTCTCCTCTGTCATTCAGAGGATAGAAGATAACTGTGTTGTATTTAAGGTTTTCTTTTCTTTCTTTTTTTTTTCCCTCTCCTTACTTCTAAGGTCTCTCACAGCTTTGAACTTTTCTGTTAGTTGTATTCACACCTGTGCTATTAAACTCAAATTTCTTCCCAACTTCCATGCCAGTCCATCCTCTCCATTTGAAGCAATGTTTCCTTTCCACTTGAAATACACTACTAGTAGGATGTGAAGCATCACCTTGAGATTTCCTCTTGAAACTGATGCTTTAACATGAAAGCCTTATTTATATCTTGCTTAATATCTGACTTGCATGTGAGGATATTTGGAAGACTAATGTATGAATAAAAGTTCAGTGGGGGTAGTGGAAGAGGGAGGAAGAGAGACAGGAGTTGTGGAGGGGATAGCACCTGCTTTCTGGTCCTGCCACTCTGGTAACTTCATGATTCCTTTGCTGTCACATTTTTATGTTTCCTGTTTCCAGTACGTGTAAAGTACGTTGTGTTGTTTCTTTTACATTAATTTCATGAAACTCTGCATAAAATATTTATTCAGTGGCTGATAATGTAACAGTAATTTCCAAAGAGAAAAAGAGTACATTAAATACTTTTTGTAATTAATTCACTTGAATTTGGCTTTTCACTCCTTATTTTTGCATAGAGTCAAGCTATAGAGTGGTAAGCATCTTTACACTTTGGTGACCTTTATACAACTCTAACTTTAGTTCCCAGTTTAGTTTAAAGGAAAAATTAATGCTTTGCAAAGTTCAGAAATCACTGTATATACACACATAGAGAAACCATGATCACACATGACATTTCCTTTTATTGCACACAAATTTAACTGTGGATCATGAGCTTGAGTTAATATTTTGTTTCCTTTTCCCTCTTGCATTGCACATGGTGTTTTCTCTCTGACTATGTTTGTGTGCAAAGCTCGTCCATTGTATTTAGTTTTTTTAAATTGTAATATAATGGTGAGAAATACATACTTATTTGGGGATTTTCTAAGAAGGTGGGTTAGCAGTGATATATCTGATTATTTTATTTCTATCCCCTACTGTTACTCTCCTCAAATGATTTCCAGATGCCTACTCTAGGCATCAGAGCATGTAATAATAGATGGGGTCAGATAATAAGTCACAGCCTGCTATTATTTAGTAAGAGGGACTACCTCTACCTAAATCTAGACAGTGTGGTGCCACACCATCTTCTGCAATCCTACAGGCACAGCCTGCTAGGAGAGCTATTTGTCACAAGTCTTTCACATAATGTTTCTTGTGCAAAGGAGGAGGGTGAATGGATTGCCTTTGTGCTATTGAACCCCTCTGTGTGTAAGCAAAGCAGGGAAATCCCTAAGACTTAATCTACAGTTCTGCCTATAATGGGCCAGGCTGCTCCCCTGCTACTTGCATCACGGGCTGCCTTTCTTGTCTGATTGCCTTGCTGGTTTCTCTGGCCCTAAACAATGTTTAACATTGTTCAGGTATCCCAGCACGGCCCAATGCTTCCACTTAAGTGGTTCACATTTAGGAAGAAATATTAATTGGATAATATCAAATTGAAGCCCAAAAATTCTAAATGAATCACGTCTGAAGTGGTTAGAAGTTCCTAAAAGACTCCTATCATGTGATATTTGAGATTTAAAAACTTAGCATGGTTCCAAGTTTATGTGACTGTTTTCTCTGAGGAGTTATTTAAACTCTACCTTTGATTATTATAATTATTATCTAAATTGCATAATATCATAAAATTGTTGCAGCTTTCAGAGGCCTTTAACCTCTATTATGGCAGCTCCAGTTCTTGCTTATCTGCAATTCATCAGGTACATCAAGTCTTATGTGTGTTGGAGCTCACAGATGGAATTGAATTTCGCCTTTACATTGATGATAAATTGCTAATGAATCCAATATGAGCAGCCTGAAGAGAAATGGTGACTGTCTCTGGCTTGCCACTTCTAGCCATGGACATTAATATTCAATATGACCAAGGACTTTTGTTAAAATTAAAGGCTATTTGATTCTAATGAATGTCAGGAACATTTCTCTGCATTTGTGGTCAATGTCGTGGTTGGTCTGAGTCTATTCTAATCTACACTGTCTACCATACCCAAATTTCTCTTGCTTATGCATTAGGGGTTCCTGACATGGATGTTTTTTTAAACCAGATGTCGTTAGATTAATATGAAGAGCCATACTGTCATCTGCAAAAGATCAGGTGGGTACCCAGAGCTAAATTGAATGTATCTCCAGGACAGTATGCTGGGGGTCAGTTGGCAAGAACCTGCTTACATAAGACAGGAAGTTTATTTCACTGGAACTTTTTACAAATTACAGCATCCAGAACTTACCAGGTATCCTTGGAAAGGTGGAGTGCTGTTTTCTCCTTGCTGTTCTTTGCCCACCTCTAAAATAACAAGTGGTGTGTTTTATGTAGCAATCTCTTGTTTCAAAGTAAAACCTTATAGCCTAGGATGAGGGACTTAGAATTGCCCAGAGGATAAAAAACAACTTGATTTTCATCAAATCAGTGGAAGATTAGAAAAGATCTTTTGAATTCATGAAAGAAACTCCTGTTCCATTAACAGTTCTGCAACACAATCAGAAAGTGATTGAGTCTTGTGTGCCCCCTACTCTCTCTGGGAGGTTAGACACTATACTGGCTAAAGACCCACCTTCTAACCTTCATCCCGAATTTATTTATAGTTAGTTTCATGCCTACTTGTTCTTGTTCCACCTTGAACCTGAATTGGGACACAATTTCTCCTCTAGAGGTTTCTCTAGCATTATACTTAGGGACAGCAATGCACTTCTTCAGCCTGTTTTGCCAGGGGTATTGTCTCAGAAGAAGAAAGATGGCTACTTCTACTTCCAACTGTGTGCCCCGCCTGAGGAAAGAGTGCACATAGCAGAATCCCTGTCAGGGTCCCTGTCAGGGGTCATAATGACCTTCTCTCAGCTGTCACTTTTGGAGCTCAGATCTGTAGTGTTGGTTCTCAGAAGAAGCATTCTGCTGGGAAGTAAATTAAATGTTCCTGGAGCAAATTCCAACGTATTGAGCAATGGAGTTCTGGAAATCTGTAAACTGAAGAGTCATGACAATTTTCTGCTGCAGATTTTGTACTGATTTTTAGGTGCAATGAACCATCATGTAACTGTTTGAAGGTGACTGAATTGAGTGTGTGGAATTTGAACCAGGCTCCATTGACACTAGATCTAATGGAGTGTACAAAGCTGCTTGTCAGATAAAAGAGGAACCCAGCCTTCCAGAAAGGTGACAGAAAAAGTGCTGGGTGATGGGATTAGTTGATGAAATGCTTATTATGAGACTAATGCATAGTTAGATTAATGCTACCCTAATTACAAAAACACAACGAAAAAATAAGTCCATGGTAATTCCTTAAGGAGCAGTTTTGCCACTTTTTCCTGCCTTCCTTGAGTTACAGTTTAATTATACAATCTTGTCTTCACTATAGAACTAATTCAGAGGAAGAGAGTGATTGAGTTCGGAGTTCTGACTGGACTTCTGGGTAACTTCAGGCATGGCCTTCTCAGTTTTATTCCAAAATGAAGGTCTGTGGTCTGGAAGTAATTATTTATATAAACAGAATAAATTATAATATAAATATACTTATAACTCCTTTCTGTGTAAGCAAGTCTTCACTGCTGTCAGCTCCTTTTTGCATCTGGAGTATTTGTATCTGGATAATCAATAATTCAAACTATTTTATAATTTATCAAAATAATTAATTAATTAGAACCAAATCCTATTCTCCCATGCAGCGGGGATGAAACTGGCTTAATGGTTGTGAAACTGTACTATTTCTGGTCTTAAACAACTGGACAGTGGAAAAGTGGAGACAGAAAGGGAGCAAGTAAGCAGTTTTTTGCTGTTATCCCCAGAGAGCATACTCTGATACAAGAAGACAGGAAAATATATTTATTGTTACTTACTACAAAATCTTACCAGCTATGCTTTGGGCATGTCAGAGCTGGATTGCATCATTTTCCCTGTTTTCTGCAGTGTTTTTTTGCCCTCCCTTCTCTTGCCTGGAGACATGTTCCTTTCCTCCTGCTCCTCTGCTCTTTCTGCAGGGGCCAGGGGCATGTGGAAACTGGTGATTTTCTGCCCTGCTGCTGCTACAGTGAGACTGAGCTTCCCTTTTGTGATAGGCTGACAAAATCCAAGCAATATTAATTGTCATAGGTAATTGCAATCAAAGCTTGGTGCTTAGAGAGTTTTTTTGGCTTTGCTGAAGCATGCCAGAAGGGTTTCTTTGGATAGGAATAAAGAATCCTGCTTCAGAGGTAACTTACTGCTTGCAAGGGACTGCACCTTATGCCACTCCATTGTCAACACCACTATCCTTAGATTGAATTTTTTGCCGCTGAGACTTGTTGCTCAATATCTCTACCCAAAGATCAGTGCCCTAATCAAAAACATGACAAGTTTTAAATGGTAATAGTAAATCTTATCTTTAATTTTAGTTTTTATTCTGATATTGTGTTTCTTGCTAATATGGTATTTGTGAATGACTGACATGAGCTGACACTATAAAGTCATGGTCAAACTTCATGGATTTCCATCTTGACTGAAGAAATTTCAATTTAACCTTTCAGGCTGAATTCTCCTTCATTAGGCTGGAGTCTCTTATTAACTTACAGACTCTTTCCTCCAATCCATTTCCTCTAATTAAACTTGTTTCTATTATATGAACAAGAATAGATTTTGATTTATGGAAAGCTTTGTTCAACGAGGAGTTAATGTTCCCATTGTCCTTTCCTTCCACTTGCAATCCCAGTGTGAGTCAGTGGTTAGTAAGTAAAGATGATAACCTGAATGCATTATGCTGGTAGTTTTGTGGAAGTAGTCAGGTACATCTTAAAGTTGCTTAGAAATTAGGCAAGATAGACCATAAAACTTACAGAGTTATTGTAATGCATTTAATTAGTATTTAAAACAAGATCTACATTTGCATGCTTTCTTTTGGTGTGTGAGTGTGCACACCATCTGATAAGCTAGAATTGTGGAAGGTCATCTAGAGGAAGAATAGAATAAAATTTTCCCTGTCTGTGAAAACATCTGCAGATCTAAAATAAAAAAGTGGGAGGAGGGGGGAAGAGAGTGGAATGAACTAGAAATTCTAACAGGGACATGGGTTGCCTGCAAATAAGTATAAAGCAGAACTGAGGAACAGGATAACTGCAGCTGATGATCGTTGAGTTCGGACGGATTAATTTGGGGATGCCAGTATCTACTCTTAACTGTCACTGAAAATATCAGATGTCAGTGTGCACTTCTTTCAGACCTTGTAACTGTGCTGAAGCCCATTTTTTTAGTCAGATATGGTCATGGTGGGGTGGGAAATAAGTTTCAAACCTATTAATTTTGTGGCTGAGTATCGTAGGAGCAATATGGCTCTTAGAGAGACTTCCAGTTGACCCTTGGTGATTTCAGTGGTGACTACTCTGACCCTTGTGCTCATGCTGCCTTTGCCAGTGCAGCCTGGGAATGATGGTGCTGTAGAAAATGGGCCACGGTTTGAGGCATCTTATCTGTGCTTGGTTTAGACCAGGTGGTGCAAAAAAAATGCCCTTATTGTCAGGCCCTTTTTTTATTGCCTGGGACCTCTGAAGGCTATTATTTGAAGCAACAATTCACCATGAAGCCTTGCTTGGCCATAATGTCACCCAAAAATGGGTAGGAGATGCCCTCAAATTATTTCTAAATACAGCACTGCTGGGAGTCTAAGACAGGGAATTTCCCTGGGCATTCTTGTGTAAACCAGTAAGATGAATCCAAAACCTGTTAAATTTTCCAAAGCCCAGAAAAATACCAGGAAAAGAAATCCTGTTCACTGAAGGTCCAACAGCTAGCTGTGCTGAGCATCTGCTGTTCCCCTGAGCATGAGGGTCAGCATCTCTCAGAAACAGAGGCTGAGCTGCCACCCTCGTTGGTATTTTGCTCAGGTTTATTTTTCATTCTTGTAATTAGGACCTTCTGATCCCTTTGAGAGTGAATAATTGAAAGCGTGTTAGCAGAGTATTTGTGATGGACGTGTATTTTGGCCAGCTTCCTAGATTCCTTTTTTCTTCTCATACTGGGAAGAGACAATATACAGCCATATACTCTCACTGCATAGTGCCCTTATTTTCCTGTATTTTCTGTTTTTTGTGAAGACCAGGGATCAATATACACCCAGTGTAAACCTCTAAATATATTTAATGTAAGTAAACTGATAATATTTGGTTGAATAATTTGAATCAAGTAAATATGAGTACATCTATTAAAATCTTTCACATAGGTTTATATTGACTGCTTTGCACTCAGTTTTTGTTTTCAGTTCACTATAACTAGATTGCATGGATTAGTTTCCTCTAAATTTGACCAAGCTAAATGCTAGATTATATTATGGGCTTGTGCTTTGCTTTCAGTAAACAGCTTGTAAAACATTTAGGAATAGTAGCATTATGGTGACATTAAAAAAAAAAATATAGATCAGCCAATTTAATACAGACAGTCCTCTTTATCTAATAAAAATACATGAATAGTCATAAATTGCCTATACCCCTGCTTTCATGGGGAAAAAACAGTAGTGTTTGAGCGTTTATCTCTGAAACAGCATCCACAGAATGTTTGTCATTAATATAAGAAAACAAGAAGAGAAGCAAAGCTGACATGCATTTGCAAAGATGATGTTTTTATATTCGTGTCCTAATTCTGTTATTGACATTGGATATCAATAGCAGAAGCTCTGTCAAAGAGACAGTTTTAAATGTAAGTAAAGATGCTAACATTCATCTTTCTTTAATTAACTTCATTTTGCATCCTGGAAGATACAGTAGGATATAACAGATTATGTGGACCCTGCTTAAGGAGACAGAAGACGTGGCAGAAGTCCCTTTAGCAATATCTGTTTTATTACAAATCTAATGGTATCTAAAACTGAAGACAAGTGTCCTCAGGAGAAACACCTCTGGGACTGTAGATTATGCAGATGACCTTCCCCATGGGCTCCTAACTGGCTCTTTGTGGGCAAGCCCCACGGTGTGGTATGGCAGTGTGGTGTGCCCCAAGTCCCTCCTCCTGCACCCTGGCTCTTGCCTCTGCTGCTTCCTTGTCTCTCAAGGAGTGCTGCTGCCGTGCTGCTGCCACTGCAGCTCCCCTGCAGGCTTTGCTTGATCTGCTAGACTGAGCCTGAAAGCGTCTGCGGCCGGTTGTGGCTAAGATGTGGGCAAGCATCCCTTATCCTCTTAGACCTCCCTGTGGTTTCAGGAGCAGGTTGGGAAGACAGCAGAGCTGACCTTACCCAGATTCCACATGAGACTGTCAGCACTAGTGGGGCAGCGTGTCCTGTCACAGCCCCAAATCCCATCCCGCAAGGTTGCCTTGGGTAGGTGTCCTTCAGGAGATCAGCTCTACTGTTTAAG
Source organism: Rhagologus leucostigma (assembly GCA_013397725.1). Lineage (NCBI taxonomy): Eukaryota > Metazoa > Chordata > Aves > Passeriformes > Rhagologus > Rhagologus leucostigma. The sequence continues at coordinate 2,580,065 of VZTD01002787.1, read as the reverse complement.
CTCTGCAGCTTCAGTGAGAACAGCCTTCCTCACCAACACCATGATGTCTTGGGGTAACTTTATCATGTGTATCCCCTATCATGCTCTATGCCCAAAAAGTAATATTGTGCCTTTTCTGTGCCTTTAAACTGAGCTTGAGAAAAAAAAAAACCAGACGAACTTTCCAAAGCAGCTTCTCAAGGACACAGAGATTACACTCCTCAGTGTTGTCTGGCTGTGGGTAGCATGGAGGGAGCACCCTTGCCTGCTTTCCTTCAGCCAGCTGGTTTTTTTTTCCTCTTGGCGTGAGATGGAGAGCTGATTTTTGTTTCCTAGGACTTTGGTTTTTTCCCTTCTTCTCTTCTGAACTGTTTCAACAACATCAGAACACATCAGGAGAATTTTCTCCCCGAGGCCCGGGGGTGGGCTCACGCCCTCACCGACCAGCTCCGAGGAAGAGAGAGACCACACCTACAGAAGGATTCTGAAATCTTCCCAGGTTTCTGTCTATAGTGAGAGATTTCATTTCATTATTTAGCATCATTATCCTTTTCCTGTGTGTTTGTTAAAATAAATAGTTTTTATCTCTTTCACTTTCCTTCGAGGAAAAATTTCCTTTTTTCCCCGAACCCTGTGGGGGGAAGGGTGGTTGTAACCCGGTTTTCTCTCAGGGACTATATTACTAGATTTTGGCCAAACCGGCACAATTGTAAAGGCTTTTTTTGGGGAGGCAAGCCAGTGCATGGTGAGATGGACCTTCAGGAAAAGTGGGCTGCTGCTTCAGATACACTATCTAGCCTTCTCTGTCAGTCTGCTAATAATAATGCTTAAATATATACGGGATACTTATAATAATGGCCTAATTGATGTTTTGCTTGATGGTATATAAGTAAAGCACATATAAATGAAAAGGGTAATTTATGTACAGTTCTGGGATTATAGTACAGGGGTTGTTCTGGAGGTCTCACAAAATTCACTGTATTTGAACACAGTTGATTTGTGATGTTTTTGAAGCCCTGATGTCTAGACATACTGATAGCTGTGCTGAGGGCACGGCTGCTTGCTCAGTAGACATCTTGTAAGGAGCAGACAGCCATGTAGGTTGGATCTTCCTCCTGAGCACAAGAGACCAGAGCATTGGGGAAGGCCTCTGTGAAAGTTCTGTATCTAGTAGATTGATTTTAAATTAGGAACGTGCACTCTCTTTTGTTTCCAGATGTATCCTAAAAGGGGATTGCTATGTCTATAGGGACTATTTTAATGTAAAGTGACGTTCTTTCTTAGCCTTGGTGTGTCAGTACTTCCCCCACATCATCCCCTTTTATTGTATACACAAAAGTGTCAACCTTAAAGTACTCATCTTGAGAATGTACAAAGATAGCTGTAATTTGTCAACAGTTTTAAAATCTCCAAGCAACTGTCTCCTTTTCCATCACATTCACTGTAGATGTTGTTCTGCAGAATGACTTGAGGTCTTGCATACAGGGGTGTGTGAATGAAATTCTTACAGTTAGTTATCCTGGCTTACTTTCTGCATGGAGAAGGAATTAATTGCTAATTGTAAAATGAAGTGTCTGTATAAGATTAAAAAAAAAAAAGAAGTAAGTTTCATTCATTTATGGCACCAGGCTATCCCCACTCGCTATCACTCATGTGCATTTAAGTTTACATTGGTGTGGTTGGTGGCTTTATGACACTATTAGTTTTACACTGTTTGATTCCCGAGAAGTCAGTTCAATAACCACAACAAGGATGGATTTTTTTGTTTGTGTTACAAACCTGTCAAGTAAAGGGATATTTTTCTAAGCAATTGCTCCCCAGGAGAAGCAGAAAGGCGGCAAAAAGGCATTCAGTCTGACCTTGTGCTATTGAGCCAGGACAATATACTGCAGAAGAAAAGCTGTCAGCAGCCTATTGTGGCAAATCCTTGCTGGTCCTCAGGGCCTCACACCAATGAAAATCTGTGCCAAACAGATAACTTGCTTTCTAATCTCCCTGTTTAGCTTATTTGTGTCTGTGGCCTACTATAAAATATACTATGCCTGAAAAAACTCGGAGTGGATGCTCTGAGACCTGTCCATGAACCCTTCCTCAATAACACGAGCCAGAACTGCAGCTCAGGTAAAAGTATCTGTGTGTCTGTACTTGGTGACAGGGGCCACATTTCCCTTCCTGCTTCATTGCACCTGGCTGAAGATCATCTTGAGTTATTCTGGAAGGACCCTGATATATGCTTCCTGAAGAATTTGGCCCTTTAGTGCCTGTTTACTCTGCTTGTAACTTCTGAAATACCAAACTGGTAAGGGCAGCTTGATTAACTACATGCTCCTGAGTGCCAATCTTGGGCAGCAATTGTTGCTACAAATGCAAACTTCTATCACTTTGGCAGATGCTTTTACTATTTAGTCCAGAGGGGACTTTTTTCCATCATTGCCTCTCCTCTCTTCCTCATACCCAAGCTTTTATAAGCACAGTGAGAACTTAACTCCAGCACTTCTTCCTTCAATAGCAGTGAGCTTGCTGTCTGATTAGGTGATGGGAGATCTTTTCTTCCAAAATGAAGACTTTGGAAAATTAAACTTCTCAATAATTCATGTTGAGGTTTTTCATGTGTTTGAGTGCTCTTTGGATAGATGGTTATGTTTACACAGTTTTATTCCTCATTGTGTGTGTAATTCATTATGTAGGCAGTCATTTGGTAAGCAAAAAATAAATTCTGGGAAGACAATGCACTATTTCAAGTCTATTAGAGTTCATACTAGAGTTCCTGATGTTGTTCTATTTAAAACCTGATGGTTATGCTTCTCTATATACTTTTCGAGTTATTAACCCAATGCAGTGCAAAGCAACTAGGAACTGTGCAAATGGCTTTTCTTTACCACACCTCCCTCACAGTTTCCAAAATATCCTAAAGATAATGCTAATTTTCACTTCCTGTACATAAAATTAAACACGTTTGTGCTCTGCTGTATTAAGGATTCTAAGGCTCACAACCTGGTAAAGCATAAAGCAGCACCTCCAGTATATAAACTTTTGAAAGAGTACTTAGTAATTACTAGGAAGGATTGGTTAGTACATTGGAAATGAGGTGAATAAGTTCACAAAGTTACTTGGCATGAAGAAGAGAAGATATATAAGCATACGTATGCAGAGTTTTCCTCAAATAAATCTTCTTCCCAAACTCAAATCAACCTGCTATAGTTTCTTCCCAGGGCTATATGCATCTCTTGGTAACAAAAAATACAGATGTACATGTGACCAGTATCCACATGAAAACCACAAAGAAATGAAGCTTGTGGCCCCTGTGGTGCTATTAGTCTCAGTTCTGTTGGAAAACTAGACACATGGATGATCACTAATTCTTTTCCTAATGCTGTTATTTTTTTCCCCTGCTCCTTTTCCATCCTTTTCTTCTTATTAAAAAAAAGGTACTTTTTATAAAGTAAGTATTTCTGTGATTTATCTCCCAAGGGAAAGCCCATCTGTTTAATAAGCTTTATCAGATACATTGTTCAGTACTCCTTACTACTTGAGCAAAGATGATTAGTTGACGTGTACATGAGATAAAAATCAAAGTGTTTAGGACATGAGCTATTTAAGAAGCAGAGAGAAAAATGTAGCATGAAGGGTTAATTTTTTTTTCTTAATCTCAACGTTAATGAGCATTTAATGTGACTGTATTATCTCTAAAGAGTAGGAACATAATGAGATAGTAAATTGGTGTGTCAAGAATTTTCTGAAGCAGAGCAATCTTTGTAACCAACTTGACTTCAGGCAAAATAGCCAAATTGCTGCCATTTGACAGTGCATTATATATCAGCCAGTGATATAAAATATCTTAGGCCCTGGGAAATGTCTGTACAGGTTAGGTGCAAATGCAATCTTGAGCTAGGGAACAGGGAACGAGTTGAAGGCCGTATAACGTTGTGCAGATCGTGTGCCTGGACCAAACTTAGTGTTTCTAACTCAGCATACAGCCCATTTCTGCCCCGTCATTTACACTGTGGAGCTGAAAAGGAAAATCCTGATTGTACCTGCCCACAGGAGATTGTACCAGCTCACAGGAATGGAGCACATAATGGAGGAAAAGCCTGTGCGTAATTTTGTTGAAAGTTCTCCTCATAGTAAGCTTTCTAATCTTTCCTTATCTCCTCCAGGGAGGAACACGTTTCTATTTCTGAAGTCCATGATAGCCCCTGTTATGAAGGTCTAGGCAGAATTATCAAAGTAAAAGGTCTCAAAAAGTCAGTGTGGCTACCAAAAAGAAAGAATTTATTTGATCAGTCTTTAAGCATTCACATAAAGCAGTGACATTGATAGTGACACTTCACTTCAGCTGATTAAAGAGATTGAGTTTTAATGGTTAGAATACAAGCCTTTCCCCCCCCCCCCCCCCAAATTAGTCAGGGGGCTACACACATGCAGGGTGGAACTGGTTGCTGTGACTGGAGTTATCAACAGCTCTGGACAGGGAGAATATGGTCCAGGCACCAGACAGGCACACCTATAACATCACCCAAGCCGGACTAGGCTGCTGCATTTGAGTTTAAATGGAGCCCTGGGTAGTGGGCAGGGCGTGAGCAGGTGGTGGTCCCCAGTTGAGGCCACTCAGGGCAATCACAGCCTACAGGCATCCTCGGGGCCCTGACAAAAACAGGTGCTTGGATTTAAATTGTGGTTAGTGGGAGGGAGGTTTGTACTGTGGAAAAATTCTGGTCAGACAGCCCTTTATTCCTGTGAATGCTGCAGACATGGGGAAATGCAGGGAGTAGTTATCTTTTCCTGTGGATTTGCTCCAGTTCTCTTCAAAGGCAGAATGTGGTAGAGCCAGCCACTTGAGTTCCTCAGGTAAGAGCAACAACCTTGTTTCTGTTTTAAGTGCAGCACTGACTGGCAAAAACCTGTCCCTCCCTGTGTCCTTAGGGAGAGCGGGGAATCAAGCTTGGGAGTGACCTCGTGAAACAGCTTTGCTCTGGTAATTCCTTACCTGGCACAGAAAAGCAGCTGGAATACACATGAGGGAAGTTGTGCTTGATTGTACAAGTAGAAGCTTTCAAAACTCATCCAAAACTTTCACCTTGCTGAGTAGCTGCAATAAGGGCACCAAAGCAGAGCACATAAATTTCAGTGAACGTGATGTAGTCAAGCTGAAAAGGTAATTTTTCTTTAAGTCAATAGTGTAATATCCAGGATTTAGCACGTGCAGATGCACTATTAAAGTTCAGCAAAAGTAGTTTCAGTGACCTTGAAAATGGGCACTTCTATGGTAAAGATATAAGCAGTGCTGTCTGAAATGACCTGCAGAGTCAGCAAATGTGTGGAAGCTGTTGGATACAGCTTTTAGCTCTATAATGTACTTAGAAGTCTAATCAATAAGCCTGACTTTGGGAAATACAATCTTTTTTCCTCCCTTTGCAACAATTATGATTTATATTCCCTTTCAAATCAGTTAAAAAGTACCTTTCCTATTTTCCAAAGCTTTGAATTGGTAGGTGCAAGGCAACTATTTTCTTGTTATTACAGTATTGAAAACTTTCTGATAAATATTTTCAGTACAGGTACATCTGTGCTAAAAATTCCCCACTTCCAAGTATTTCCTCGGGGCTTGGTTTAGGAAGCTGCTAAGGAAAAAAAGGAACAAAAAATATAAATCCCAACACATGATGAGGTCTTGTTCAAAATGTGATGTTTGCAAACAAAGACTGAGGATAAAATACATGCCAGAGGCTAACTTCTTTAATGCTGATATAGATGAAAACAGACATGGAGAAACTCGGGTTTGCATGAGGTCTCTTAAAGGCAATGAGAGCCTCTTGGTAATTGTTTGCAGCTAGTGCACTGGAGGTTAATGTGTTTCATGTTTGCTCCTCATGATGCTTTAACGGGCCAGCTCAGGTGCTATGCGGCTTTGTAGGGATTCCTAGCCAGGAGCTGCACACAATCACAGCATTATGAGTGACTTGGAAAGCTTTCAAGCTCTTCCAAAGCTTTCTACTAATGATTGCAATTGCATTGTGTTCCTGTGGGCAAATAGGCGGCTGCACGACCCCATTGCAGGCTGATTACTACCATTCCCACTGTGTTAATTGCTGAAAAGCCTCCTGAGGTCTTAATGGGAATCCTCGCAGAGTAAAGTGCTAGCTAGGTGAAGAAAGGAGGCAGCCCTCTGCTAAGATCCTTCATATTCAGGCACAGGAAAGAGAAATGTAGGGTTAACGCGTGTTCTCCTCACAGCTTTTGCAAAACGTTGACTCGTGAGAGAAGGAAGAGGAGAAAGAACTCACACAGAGCTTGGGGATTTGGCAGTCCCTGGGTGCTGCTGCAGTTGTTAATGCAGTTGTCATATACTGTCTGGCCCTAGGCAGCATCTTATGTCAGTGAGTGTCTATTATTATTATTATTTTTTTGACAGTGTAATACTTTCCTTTGTTTTGAAATGACTCAGCCATTTTAACCTTAAAAAAAAAAAAAAGATAACAAACAGATCTATTTGGGAGAAAATCTTCAAAGCATGGAGATGAAATTTTATGCGGGAAATCTTAATACCAGTCTCAGTTTTTCAGTCTTCCTTCCCTTTTTCTTTGAAAGTACTTTAAAATGCTGAAGGTATTTGGTGACTATATCTGTCCATTCTGCTGTTTTTTTGGATTTTTTTCCCCTGAATTTACTTTTTTGGTGAGCATTTATAAATATGTAAATTCATGTGCATACAGATACCAGTCTCTGGCTTCTTAAAGTGATAAAACTAGCCTTTGTACCTATTTTAAACTTAGACAGTTCTTGGATGTTTTCTCCTCTTTTTCTTTCAACAAAGGAAATTATTCGTATAATGCAATTTTTTTCCTCAAGAGAACATAAGGGATTTTCTGTTTATTAATGCAAACATCTGGAAAACACTTCAGAAGTGTTTATGTTAATTTCCTTAACAAGGTTCATATTTTTGTATTGTGAAACAATTTCTGAGTGAGTTTATCCATAGCACTCAGTCTGTTATCTTCTGAGTGCTCATTGCTAGTCTCTTGGTGGTAACTGGAAAACAATAATCTTGGAAATGTCACAGTCTTGATACAGACTCCTAAACTTTCTGGAACAGATTCTGCACTCTGTTTTAAGTATGTCTGGAGTCATTGGATTTGTGCTGGGGTAGCAACCAGATATGACTGTCTCTGAGGGCCAGCTGGAACTTGTTTGCAGCCTGATTTATTGGAGGTCACATTAGTAGCAGACTTCATTAGGGATCAAACAGTAAGATATTTCTAAACTATTTTGCACATGATTTTGTTAGTGTGCAGCTTGAATTCTCCCAGAGAGTGTGGACCTGGAGATTAAACTACAAAGTTCCAGCGTTATCACTGGAGACATTTACTTTGGCTCGGCAGCCTTACTCCAGAGCAGCGATACAAAACACTGCATGTGTATGTCTGAAGCTCAGGACTGGCTGTCTGCAACTTATATAAGTCCTGTTCACAGGCTATTTGAAAACTTTTCAAATTCAAACTTTTTGCTTTTATTTTTCTGTGGCAGCTGTCAGCTGGTTTTAAATGGTTATTTTCCTGGGAGAGGAGGACTATGCCTTCTCATGTCTAGGTCAGGGCTCCGAGAGCACTGACTCTCAGTTGTACCCTAATCTGTCCTTCTCAAGAGACATGCCATTTTGATGAGTCAGGGTAATGGTCGTTTTCCTTCAGGATCTAAGCAGGATGCAGTGATGCAGCAACCTGTGTTCCTATTTGTCTTTTGAATTTATTTCTGCATAAATAAAAGGGTTTCTGTTAAGGTCTATTAGTTCAGTGCCCTTATTAAATGGTCAGTTGTGCACGTGGACATGGGTGTATGGAAAGACTTACTGGTCTGTTGCCACTTTGGTACTGAAGACAGGATCTCGTGAGAGCCTGCCAGATGTGCTGATGGAGTCTGCAGGTGTTTCATCCCATGGATAGGAGAAACATAATACACAACTCTGTGTAAATGCTGTTAGTATTTTTAGAAAAACCCAGCACCTACAGAAGCCTTAAAAAAGCTGTATCCTGCAGGAATTTTTTTTTTTTGGGTACAATTCATGAATATGGATAGCTGAACCCCAGACCTGGCAGTGAGAAGCAGAACCTTTCAGAATGAGATCATTGCTTTGGAGATTTGGTTATGAAGCTAGTTATTGCCTAGTGTAAGCTTTACTGCTGTGAAGGGACCTTCTTCAACACAGGTTTTCAGGAATAAGCTCCTTCTTTGGTCCTTTGTGGCTTTGTGTTCAAGCCCCAGTTACTCATGTTTGAAAATGATGATGTGTTCAGCAGCAAATAGGAAATAAATCTGTCTCTGGAGATAGCCATCCTCATCATCTAATATTAGAGGGATCATAGCTACTGGGTTCTGGAAGGCAAGAGAGGAAATGAACTTTTAATGTGAGTGGTGTTAAAATTTACAGGGGAACTTTGGCAAGTTATTTTTTAAAAAGAAAGCCAAATCTGCTTTTGGGTTGTGTTTCTTGTACATGCTGAAATGTCACTGCTGAGTGGTGACCAAGTCTCATTTCACTGTGGTCTGACAAGATTGAAATCCAAGAAAAGAAGGGTATTTATTTTAAAATCAGTATTTAAAACAAATCTGATGCACATAGCCTGCACTTTAAAAAGAACGTACTTTAATTTCTTCCTCAAAATATTGCTGTATTCTTACATACTGCTTTTCTGTCAACAGCTCTCAGTAACTTATAATGGAGGCAGATATCATAAATCTGTTTTACAAATGGGGATCCCAAGGTGTGGGGAGGAAAAAGTATTTTCTTTGATGCCAGTAAGGAGAGCTGTATCTAGTGTGATTACAGGATCTAAATCTGTCACATCTGCGTGAAGTGCTCTGCTAGGATTTTGTGCTGTAAGTGTAAAATGAGACTTTAAAAACAAGTGTGTTCCATCTATTGTAAGGAAAAAAATAAAAGGAAGCCTCTTAGAGCTAAAAAGTACCTCTTACCTTCCCCTGAAACCTGTATTTGTTTTACTAGACATTAACTTAACTGGTATTTTACAGTATGAAGTGCGGTAACTGTGATTACCTGTCTTACAGAACATAAGCATTCACTTAGTTCGATTGGCATCAAACATCTTGGTTTGTGCAAAACAGATTTATCATGAGCTTTGGACTAAAGGTCTGCAGGTGAACTCCTCTTGTGTGAAAGTGCATGAGGAAGGTATTGCACTATAGGTAGACAAAGTATTAATTTTTTTGTTTTATGGCTGTAAAAGATGTGCTATCTCATCAGGTCAACAGGATCATTTCAAGAAATCTAGCCTAAATTTTTTTAACTCTAAAGAATCTTTACTTGCCTAATGGTGTTTGGCAATGTTTTCCTGACTCTTGTGAATTTCACGGTCTTACATTTTTAATGGATTCCTGAAGGTTACAGGACTACATATTTGTGCCGGTTTGGCCAAAATCTAGTAATATAGTCCCTGAGAGAAAACCGGGTTACAACCACCCTTCCCCCCACAGGGTTCGGGGAAAAAAGGAAATTTTTCCTCGAAGGAAAGTGAAAGAGATAAAAACTATTTATTTTAACAAACACACAGGAAAAGGATAATGATGCTAAATAATGAATTAAAACCCTCGCTGTAGAGAGAAACCTGGGAAGATTTCAGAGTCCTTCTGTAGGTGTGGTCTCTCTCCTCCTCAGAGCTGGTCGGTGAGGGCGTGGACCCACCCCCGGGCCTCGGGGAGAAAATTCTCCTGATGTGTTCTGATGTTGTTGAAACAGTTCAGAAGAGAAGAAGGGAAAAAACCAAAGTCCCAGGAAACAAAATTCAGCTCTCTGTCTCACGCCAAGAGGAAAAAAACCAGCTGGCTGAAGAAAAAGCAAGCAGGGTGCTCCCTTCGTGCCTTCCACAGCCAAACAACACTGAGGAGTGTAATCTCTGTGTCCTTGAGAAGCTGCTTTGGAAAGTTCATCTGGTTTGTTTTTTTTTTCCTCAAGCTCAGTTTAAAGGCACAGAAAAGGCACAATATTACTTTTTGGGCATAGAGCATGATAGGGGATACACATGATAGAGTCACCCCAAGACAGTATTTCAAGCAGGGAATTTAGCAACTAAATATTTTCTAAGTTCTCTGCACAGGAATCTTAGTCAGTGAAGACATAAACTAAGACAAATTAACTTTGTCAATAAAATATCCTTTGAATCTATAAATACTTACTGGTAGATATACTTTGTATAGGTAAATAATATTGCTAATTGTTTCAGGAATCCTTGCAAGCTTATGGAGTTCTTTTACAGAAATAAATTTAAAATGGCCATGTGGGAATCTAGAGGTTGCTCTAGTTTTAGACCTGAGACTTATTTCTATGAATTCCCTAACCCTAAGCAAGGGTGTTGTTTTCAACTGAGCCAGGAAAACATCTTTGTTCCAAGGCTAGAATGAGGGTCACAGCCTGAGCTTTACCCAAGATCCAGGTATAGCTCTTGATGGGATACTCCCATCATATCTGGTAGGCCACTGTGAAGAGGCTGATGCGAAGGCTGGTGTAGATCAGGAGGAATGGGAATGCCTGCATTGTTTGTATCATGCCAGTAGTGCACAGTGCTATAAGGAAAGGACATCTCAAAGGCTGGTGAGGTTTGATGTTTGACTACTGAATCAGCTTTAGGAATCAAACCAGTGTTGTCTCTGTTTGGTGTTGGGTAGGTTCTTTAACAAGCAAACCCTGTGCACTACAAGGTGTGAGACCAAGATGTGAAAGGCTGGAGGTGTGCTCTTAAAGAGGTCTGCTTGCTTTTGAAACAGCAGAATGGGACACATCAACAGAAAAAGAGTGCATAACTAAGGATTTATTTCCTTGACCGTGTGGGCTGTAACATATCTCTACTTGATTCACCTTTGAGACACTGAGGCACTTGGGAGTCCTCCTTTGCATGACTATTCATTTGCAGTGAATAAGTGCTTAAGTCCTTTGTGGTTTATTGCAAATATGGATATTAGGTAATGAAAAATAGTCTGCTTATAATTAATTTACTGCTATTCATCAGAGACTTGAAACTTTTATGGCACAGAACAGTAGTTGGCCACAACACTACTGAAACTTATGTGGACAGAGGATCCTCTGTCTGGCTCAGTGCCTCCAGCTGCCTGTGAATAAAAAATTAGATTAATATTGTCCAACCCTTTCCTTCTATGTGCTATTCAAGAGAAATATTTTGGCCTCTATTATCAGTTAGCCAATTTGCCAAATGCTTGGTTTTTAGCATAGTGTCATTGGAGTATATATGAGGTTTTTGTTATCTTTATTCTTCCAAAATAGTCCATGTTATTCCACTCAGTAAAAGAGGGTTCAGTTTTCAGTACTCTAGCATTCTGTCAGTGAAAGACCAGAAACTCCTGATTTGAACAAACAAGACCTTAAATAGAAGTAAAAGTAATCTCTGTTTTGTTGAGTGTGTTTTGTTCTAGCAGGCCATGCAAAACTTGTTCTTCATTTCTATGCATTGCTTTTTGTCTAAGGTATCTAAACATACAGTTTTGATTTCAGTAACGGAAAGATGCTCAAAAATCTTCTTTGCAAACCTCTGACTTTGCTGCTTTTGAAATCATTCTCTCTGAGTCGCTTTTGCTTGTGGCAGCAAAGTACACTTTACCTAATGGGTCTGAACTCTGCTGTACATTCTCTGCATCAAGCCACCACCACTGCTGAGCTTCCTATCTGTTGGTCTTGTGCCACTGCCAGGCAGTAGAACACCCTCTCCCACTGGACAAGTTACTCAGCAGCTTCTCTCTGTCAATTCAGTTACTCCGGTGAAGCCTTCAGGTGCATCTGTCGCACCTCTGCAGTAGCTGGGAAACAGCAAGGAACAGTTTCCTTTTGCCTCTGTCACCACTGCACTGGTCCCTCAGACTTTCTTGGCTGCTGTTTTGCTGTCAGATTTTACTGCATAACATGATTTTTAAAAAAGACACTTAAATAGCAAAAACCAGAGTAGCAGGCAGCTAGAAAAATGGGTAAATGTGTGGAGGGTCAATGCATGCAGGAAAAATAGGAAAAATGATCAGATGATTTCAGAAAAAGAGATGTGTGTGTGAGTGACTAACATTTCACTGTGCTTCATGGTCTCCTTTCTCATCCTGGATATGTCAAAGGGCTGACTATAATTAGAAACAGTCTCTTTCTGGGTAGCTGTGGGAGCCTTGTAAATGTGAGGATCTCTCCTTTAGTTACATGTTCCTTTCTAAATCAGTGATTAGACAGAATTATTTAATCCTGAATGAGGAAGAGGTCATAGCTTTTGAAAAACACAATGCTCCACCTTCCTTCCTCCATTCTACAACAGGACCATGATCCCTTTCATCTTATACAGTGTGTGTTCATGCAAGTTAATCATGTTGTGTAGTGCATAGACCTAGAGGTCAAAGTTAGGCCTGCATGGGAAAAACTTGGGTGTTTTCTGGTGTCTAAGTCACTGGCTGACTTTTTTTTTTAATCATTAAATGATATTTTAATTGATCTAATAGAGTAGATCCAGTTGAATGAGACTGATAATGGTCACCTAGTCCAACTGTCTGACCATTTCAGGGCTGACTAGAAGTTAAAGCACAGTATTAAAGTAAATTTCCCAACACCTGTTAAACACTGACAGACATGGAGCACCAACCACCTCTCTAGAAAACCTGTTCCAGTGTTTGACCACCCTCTCAGTAAATGACTGCTTCTTCATGTCCAGTCTGAACTTCTCCTGGTGCAGCTTTGAGCTGTTCTCATGTGTCTATCAGCTACTCTCTCCCCTCTTCCCCTCCTCAGGAAGCTGCAGAGAGCAATGTGTCTGCCCCTTGGCCTCCACCTCTCCAAACTAGACAGTCCCAAAGTCCTCAGCTGCTCCTCACAGGACAGCCTTTCCAGCCCTGTTACCAGCTTTGTTCCCCTCCTCTGGTGGCATTCAAGGACCTTTACATCCTTCTTCAATGGTGGGGCCCAGAACTGCATGTAGTGTCTGTGGGGAGGCCACACCAATGCTGAATACAGTGGGATGATCACCTCTTGACTGGCTGGTGATGCTGTGTCTGATGCACCCCAGGACGGGGTTTGCCCTCTGGGCTGACAGGGCTCACTGCCAACCAACATCTCCAGATCCTTTTCTGCAGGGCTGCTCTCCAGCCACTCATCTCATGATTTCTACTTGTGCCCTGCGCTACTGTCCCACCTGCAGAATCCAGCATTTGCACTTACTAAATTTCACACTGTTAATGATTGCCCAAATCTCCCTATATCCCTCTGTAAGGCATATTGTTTCTCCAGGGAGTCAACAGCACCTCCCAGTTTAGTATCACCAAGGGTACACTGTGTCATTAGTCATACTTTGGAGTGCGTACAGCTGAGGAAAGGAAGTGTACTTGTGACATGTAACTATAAATGTAGTACTTGCATTTTTTTATCACTTCTTTTTCATGTCCTAACTGCTGATGCAAGACTTTGGGCTTAGTTTGCCATATTTCTAGTTTTTTCAGTAATTTTCCAGTAATCTAGGTTTAAGATTATCTATTTGGAACTGGAAATACTTAAACCTTGTAAGGAATCATGTTATCCAGAGACTGGCATCCTTATTGTTTGCAGAAACTGCCAAAACATGAAGTTTACAATCTGGTGTGGAACTGTTAATTAATTTAGTTTGAAGACTATAGGTAAATATAAAGTATTATATTTCTCCCTGTTGAATTCTAGAGAGGTGTCAAACATGACTGGAATAAATCTGATGCAAAGGTTTGTTTCCACAGGTGTTTCACTAGACATCACTGAGGGGGTGGGGAGGAATAAATTTGATATCATCACGTCCTTGTTGAAAAATCTCAGATTTTCCTATCAGGAAAAATAGTGCATTCTTGAAAAATGTTCAGGGGAAAATCCAGTAACATTTGCATTCCTTGTTTCATTTGGAGAACGCTGGAAGCTTTTCTTTTAAATTGTGTTTTCATAATATGTTAAGCAAAAGATTTTGTTTTGTATTATGTAATAATCTTTGGTTGAAGTATAGGAATTAGAATGCTTTCTTGACTAAAATTTTTGAAATTTATTTTGATAATTCCTCTGATTAAAAAAAAAGTATATTTTAATTATTTATTTCTTAAAGAGGGATAAGTGGATTAATTGTGAAGTTAATACCTGCCAAACTCAGTTTAAAACAAAGATTTCATTTAAATTTTAGGGGATTTATTGTCAGTGAGAGTGGCAAAGAGGTGGCTCACTCAATTTGACATTGGTTACTGGTTTGTAAAATGAAAAAAAGATAATTGAAAAGCTGAACTGATCTTCTTCAGAAGCAGCATCAAACATATCTACAAGCTTGCTGCTTTGCTTTAGATAAGCTTAACAATTCCTTTTCTGACTTTTAGTCATTTGTTAATGAACAAAATTAACAGATATAGCCAAGATCATAGCATGTACCAAAAAAAGGTTTTTAGATGACTTTGAGTTTTTTGGTTTTTATTGTATAGCTTCTAATATTTGAGGTCATGAGGTGTTTCACTGACACCGATTTACTTGTTCATTAAAGAAAGGCAGCAAAGCTGTCGGTAATGTAATTTGTAGCTTGCTGTTCAGGACGATGCTCTTCTGAAGACCTTGTATCTTGATGTAGCGGGTTCCCTGGTTCGAAACCGGGCAGAAACACCAATTTAGTGTAGTGGATTTGTTCACATTTCTTACCTTCTGTGAGATAAGAATTAGGAGGAATACAAAGCAGGCTCTAAACTTAAAGAATATAAAGAAGTTTATTAACAGAACTGAAAGAAAAAAAGAATATTAAGGGTCAGAAAAAACCTTCAGAACACTTCTCCTCCCCTCATCCTCCCCCCTCCTCCCACTTACAACATAAAGACACAAATTTAGGGTTATTTCAGTCAGTTTACCACCTCTGTAATAGTCTTTCATCAGTTCACTTAGGGAGAGGAGTCTCTTTTGCTCATGCTATGGGGCTTTTCCACAGTCACAGCACAACAGCTGCCCGGGGTGGTTTTCTGTTGGCATGTGTGAGTTCCTTCCCTCTATTTACAGCTTTCCCCACAACCGTTTTCGAGGGTTCAATCTTAGCTAATGGGGTGTTATTTTAAGGATGAGCTATTCAAGAGCAAAGGTTCTCTTCATCCACCTCTGGGATCATCTTCATCTCTAGGAACAGAAGTCTTCTCCTTCCCTGGGAGCAAGGATTTTCACTTCATCACTACCTCTGTCTGTTCAGGCTTCTCATTGGATCACAGCTACTTCAGCATTTACTTATTTCAGCACAAACATCTTTGCTTGTGGCAGTTTGAACGCTCCACCCCCCATGCTTTCATGAAATTACAAAAGGGTTCTCTGATGTTTCATAGTCCATCAACATAGCTTTACAAAAGATTTTCAGCTTTCAGGTTTTAAAAGCATCTCTTCTATCCCCTCTCTCTCTCTGGGTTTCAGTTCTCTCTTCTTCACTGACTTTGGTGTCACTATCATGGTGTTTATTCACGTGCCTTTGCCTTTCCCTTTCCTCTGACCTGGGAGAGGACTGATGTTTCTAGGATTCATTTCTTCTGAGGAACTTAGAGCACTGAAGGAGTTGCTCTTACCTGGGTCTGGGCATTGCAGCTGGTTGGTCACATGATCTCTGCTGGGCAGCAGCCGGAGTTGGTTTCTGGTGTAAAGTTTCAGTTTGTTTTGCCGCACCGGGGAAAAGTTCACACTGCCCTGCACGGACCCGTGGGCTGGGCCTCCGCGGTCAGGCCCAGCCAGGCCTGGCCCAGCCTGCTGGGCGGAGCGGGCAGCCCTGCTACCTGTCCGAAGGGCCGGAAGAAAGAGAGAGTTCCCGTGTCTCCCTGGGGTTTAAATATGTAAATTTCGAGAAGCGCTATTGGTCTAAATTACTGTCCATCAAGTTCAAACCACTACACTTGAGTTTAGCTGTAGCTCTACTCTGCTCCCTGAAGAGAGAAGTCATCATCCCTCCTAGACTGCCAGTGACCTTTCTGGTACCATCTGCCAAATGTTTTCATGTTTTAATATCCTGAACTGTTACAGATTTGAGGCATAAACTGAAGGGATTGGCAACTATATTGTAAGCAGCAGGATGTTAAAGGATAAAAGATCTTTTCCTCATACTTTGTAGATTTAGGCAAAATGGGTTTTGTAGCACACAGTTGCTCAAGTTTAATGGCCCTTCAACAAGGTCTCATGCTCTGTTCCTCCTAGACTGATGGCAGGTGCTTCTCCTCTGCTGGAGAAGGGATTAATTCGAAACTCAAAGACGGAAGGTGCCTCTTAGGCTGTTCCTCCTCTTCTTGATACAGGTTCATGAGAGACAGTCTAACTCAAGTCATCTAGAAAGGCATTCCATAACAAACCCTATAACACCCAGTGTTACCTGAGCCAGGGCAGAAATGTTGGAGCTCAAAGCCTGCTGAATGGACTCTCTTGGAAACGAGGGCTCTTTGTTTTCACTTCTTCCAATTCACTGATGAGTTCTCTTCCCAGTGGGTTATAATTTCTTCTGTGTAACTTCTCCCAAAAAGCTACTTCTCCTCAAGAACTAGTTTTCTTTTGGAAACATCTAGCTCTCAAACTTGCAAAGGTTCTGGCAAGAGATGGATTTTTGTTGTTTGTCCCAGATAATCTGAGCTTCATAGTTTAGCTAACGTTACTTTTAATTGTTTTTATTTTGGATTTCTCGTTAAAATCCAAAAAATAGGAGTCAAAAGTAGAAAAATGCAGCCAGTTTGAATCCAGTCTATGCATTGCTAAACATCCTATTCCAGGAAGAAGCCACACATATGTTCTTTTTAGACATATATTTGCTCTAGCAGTCTTTATCTCTTTCAGGTATTAGAGGGTATAAAAATACATAATAGGTGGTTCTCCTTGAGAGTGACTGCAGTTAAAGTGGAGAACAAACTCAGTTTCTTTTAGTCTGGAAATTCAGATTTGATTCTGGATGTTGTGCTCAAGATACATAGCTAATTTTATGTCATATGAGCCATTAAACATTCTAATACAGATGGAATTACAAAGAATTATTCCTAACCTGCATGCTGACAAATATTTGCTTAATTCCTTGAGTGGTAAGATTTTTTCCTAAATTTATCTTCTTATAGAGTAAACAAAAATCCTTTCTGAAGCTGCTCTTCAGACAGAGTCTGTGCTTTACATAAAGCAAACTTAGCCATTTCTTGGGAGCTGGCTTATTAACAAAGTAAAACATCTCAGATATTCTCTTGGCTACAGCTGGAATTATCCCTGCTGGGGCTCCTATGCTCCTGGTAGGAATGTATGACTAACAGTTGAAACATGCAGGAACTTAAACTGCCCAAGAGAAGTCTTCAACATTTTCCAGTTACACTTTTTGCACCAAAAAAAACCCCATCTGAAAATTTGTAGTCCAAAGGTAGCCATATATTTAGGCAGGGAAAGGGACGATTTTGTTTTTAACAGTACTGGCTTCTTTGAAGACTCTTTAATTTTCTTGTTTCTTTAACAATGCATCTCTGGAACAGTAATTTTCCAAAGTGACTTGCCTTTCTTACCTGACAGTGTAGACTTGTTTTGTGTAAATGACCAATACTCCCAAGGACAATAAACACTCTGTAGCGACGAGCCCTAGAGAGAAGTATAAAGCTGATGGTTTTTTTTGTTTAACGCCTAAAAAAATGGCTATTCTAACAGCCAGTTCTCACATATGTATATTTTCCCACCAGATCAACCTAAATACAATGAAGTAAACCCTTCACTGTATTTAGGGAACAAAGTATTAAGTTTACGAGTGATGAAATACGAGCAACAGTAAGATTTAAGAAGTTTTACTTCAAAAATATGCTGCAGAAATGGTTCATTAGTGTAGAGCTTTAATACTAACTTTCCTTATACATTACCTTGAGAAATCATAATTTTATTGATTTGACATGCTTGATAGCACAAAATATTGAATTAAGCATTATAAGAGTGGAAGAAGACATCAAAGGTGTATATATCTCACTTTAGTGGGCCAAGCTTCTTGTGGTTTGGAGGGCTTCCAGTTCTTGATGTTCAGGGAAAGAATATGAGAGTAGGCAGGCATAAAGTGAAGCTTTTCCCACTCCATCAACTGCTTTCAGCAATCTGTGGCTTAGGAACTCACCAAGGCAAAGGTTGTATCCATTTCTCCACATTCAATAGTTCTTGTAGGACTTTTTAACCTGAAGCTGTCTAAAAGGAAAGCTGCCCTAAAACTAACCTAATGGCAAACAGCAGATAGCAACAGGCTTAGCTCTTCTTCTTTTTTAATTCTTTTTTAAAAGCATGATATTCTATTTTGTTACTGGATGATTTTGCAGCAAAAGCGGGATTGACATTTCCTTCAAAGAGGAGTTGCAAAACTGCATCTTCCAGACCATGAAAAATGGCCAGTCTGAGATTGAGGGATGAGATGGTTTTGCTCAGACAGGCTACTATTAGTTGCAGAATAGTTCTTGCTGCTCAGTGCAAGGAAAAGGGTGTTCTCAGATGAGGGAATTGGTGTGAAAGTGCTGCTTATTGCCTTTCTAAGGAACTTATCAGCTCTGCCTCTCTAACTCAAGTCCATGGCAAGCTCTACTTAATCCTGTTTATAGTTTTGTCCCTCTAGATTTTTGTTTATGTACATTTTATTGAATTAGTGCTTCTTGAGGGAAATACTGTCCATTTAATAGACTTAATTTTTCCAATTTTCTTTGACAAAAATAGTGCTCAAGCAATCTTACAAACACTGTAATACAAGTGCACACCTTACCCTCTAATGCAGGATGATGACCCTGTTAAGGGTTTTTCTGGGAAGCATATTCAAATTCCCACTGTTTAATTCAAAGTGCTTCTTACGGCTGCTAACTTAAAATGCCCTAAAAATACTAAATTTCAAAAAGAAAATGAAGTAAATGATGACTAAGGGGAATTAGGTATTTAGACCCACTAAAACTTTATGGGATTTAGTTTGTTGAGAATTCCTGTTTCTTAAGATCGGGCTTTTATCCAAGAATGGGCACGATTGCCCAGAAAAGGTCCTTCTAGATGGAATTTCTCTTGATAACTTACAAGCAAGAGAGAGAAAATCTAGTTTGTGAAAACCTGAAACTGCACTGCTTCCTCTTTTTTTCAAAACAAACCATTGGTTAAAAAAGCGCCAGATGATAGAAGTTTGTGTAACTACCCTGGTTTATAACATGATTAATCCAGTAGAAAAATCAGGAAACCAACCCTCTGGGAAAGCAACATCGACTATGAGTACCATGCTGCAGAGTATGTGTGAAGTGCATAGAAGCAATGTAAATAGAGTCTCAGTTCTGGTTTCCTTCCTTCAAGGTCCCCCTGGCCGTAGTGTCCCTGCCAAATGCCATTTCTCCATTTACTTGATTTCCAGTCTGCGAAGTCTTAAGACCAGATGCTCCAGGTGATGAATTAGGAACAAAAATCTCTCTTGGTAACTGTTCAGCAACTTCATCCAGATCACCACAGAGACACAACTCTGTATTACTTTCTGCTTTTCTGCTCTGTTCCCTCCTTGCCCAATGCAAGTGCCTGAGTGCTGCTGAGATTCACCACCTTTGGTCATGGTCACAGTAGTGTGGCATCTGGTGATGGGCATTGCTCTTCCCCTGCCCTCTTGCAACTAAGCACCATATCTCATAAGCTGGGTGTAGGAAAATACTGTCACTCCACTAGTTTTGAAAGGACTGCTGGTTTGAGCAAGGAGGATTTGATGTTCACTGCAAAAAGTAACAATAAGCAAGAAGCACAGACCTGGTGCTGCTTAATGTGCTACGGGTAAAACTCATTTCTTTTGCCTTCTAAGCGAAAATATTTTTTTATTGATTTTTTTCAGAACAATTTCATACCATTATCCTATTCTATAAATACTTCAGTGAAGCATTTCAGTGGACTCAACGTTTTTATAAGTTTATAATGTTTTCTCTAAGTTTATATTATCAGATTAATAAGCCAGTTGCATAGTGTTATTACTTGCAAGATAAGGCAAACAAATTTAGACATCAAAGGCCAATTTTCCCTTTCTTTTATTGTGAAAATTTCCACTACCCTCATATGTGTAAATATGTTTGAGTAATACCAAAAGGGGAAATTTAACTTGGTTGTGGATTTCTTCTTTTGTTTCCATCCAGTAGTACTCTTTATGCAGGGTCTCCTTCTCTGACTTTCTACTAAACTATCTACAGCCATGAATAATTTTCTTAGCTTTCTGCACTGGAGATAGTGTCCAGGGCAG
Organism: Rhagologus leucostigma; assembly: GCA_013397725.1. Taxonomy (NCBI): domain Eukaryota; kingdom Metazoa; phylum Chordata; class Aves; order Passeriformes; genus Rhagologus; species Rhagologus leucostigma. The sequence continues at coordinate 2,559,858 of VZTD01002787.1, read as the reverse complement.
TATTTCAGGTCAAGTGATTTATCTGATCTATTCCACCAGCAACCTTATCAGTCAGAGGTTTATCTTCTTTCAGTGTTGCCTTCAGAGTCAGATACTCAATACAGACAATGAATAGGAGTTCTCAGGTTCTTATACAGAAAGTCTCACTTTTCCCCACCATCTAAATTAAAACCTGCTTCTAAGAGTTTGAATCTTAAACATGAGGCAGAGGTCAAAAGAATGCCAATAAGTTTAGGAAAAATCTAGCAATAAGTCTTATAGATAATTAAACTTACAGTACAATTAAGTGCTTTGACCTAAAAGATCAAATTCTTTTTCTAGGAGAGTTGGGGATTTTTAACCTCCCAAAAAGCTCCCACCTTTTGACCCAGGTATATGACTTGGGCTGACCTGACTTAAGAAGGAAGTTTTAAATGAAATACATTGCTTTTGAAAAGTTAATAGGTAGGGAAATTAGCCTAATAGTTTACTGAGACAGTATTTCTAATTAGAGAAAAAAATATGCTAAGGACAGACTTTCTGAGTGAACTTGATTGTAGAATGAGACTCTAACAGAGAAGATAAAATTTTTCTTTTATGAAAAGTGCTGTTCTGAAGGAATGGTTACACACACCTTCTAAAATCCAGCAGTTGTATGTAGTCTTGTGGCCATATAGCTAATGGAAGTGTATGGACAAACTGGAGAAATAAAACCCAAAATGAAATTTATTAGCCATTGAAGAGTAGTTTCTGCAAATCTGAGAAAAGGCAGTTTATCATTTTTTAAATCACTCTGGTCTACAGCAGGATTTTGTTTGCATCTTTCTATGTTGTCTTAAAGCAATCTCACAAGGAGGATTTAGCTGCTTCAGTATAGATTCCTAAAGAGAAGTAGATATCCCTTAATAGGTGATACTCCTGCATGACACAAAATATGGTACTTCATCTGCATGGTTGTATAATTTGATCCTTCGAAATACCGGAACATTAATTGTCATATATGCTGTATAGCACTATATTGGTCATTAAAATTCTTTGCTCTCAGTTTTTTCCTAACTAGTGTGACAGCCTATGGCTCGCTTATTTCACATGGCTTTGCTGCTGCTCATGATACCAGTGGGGTTCTTGCAGGCTCTTCTGGAGTCATTAGGTGCTGGGTTAGAGCATACCCAAGGGAATACTCTGAACCTGCATACAGCCCTGGCCACATAACGAAAGTTATCCAGATAAAATCACTGCTCTAGAATTTTCTGACCAATTTTAAAGTGCTCTAGCTCTTTAGACACGCTACAGGACTTTGCTGCCGTAAGACTTTTACTAAGCTTTTCAGGGAAACCTTTCAAAATAAGTTTGTATTCCTTTGCCTCTAGGCTAAGTGCTTTGCTACTGACAGAATGGCAGGAAATACTGTTGCTTTCATATTTTCACATCTCAAACATGCACTGCACCCTTTTTTGAAACACTTATGCCTCAAATTTTGAATGCTTCTAGATAGTACACACACGTGTATAAAACCAAAAAACATCCTGGCTTCTGGATGTGCCCTGTATATGGCTTCCACAGTGGATTGGTCCAGTTTCAATTCAGTCTTTTATAATTTGAGTCCTGATGGTCCAAACACATATATGTTCTGTGGCAAAGTTGCTCATTTCTACTTATGTAGTTTTGGAACTTCTGGCCAAAACGTGATTTTGGGAAATTTTACTCTGTGGAAATTCCCTAGAGGGATTACTTGGTTTCTGGGAAAACAAAAAAACAAACAAACCTCTTAAAAATGGGGGTAGACAAATTGTTCTGCTCTAACTCTGCTTTGCCTGTCTGGCTGAGCTCACAGATAAAGAGGGAAGGGATGAAGTAAGAGTTTTTTAAAACTGAAAACATTTTAGTACCGCTACATTGTTTCTAGAGTCACAGAAGTTTGAAGACTAATTTTTTAATATTTTTATTTTTCTTAACATGTTTTCAATTAAATACTCTGATTAGCATTAGCTGGAGTTATGTTGTTACAGATGTGTGTGGTTTGGTTTTTTGTGTTGGTGTTTTTTGGGCAGAAGAACCAGTCAGCTAGATCTTCAGGAATTGGCCTTTATGTGGTCAACAGCTTTTTCTTGGGTAGAGATAACTGAGGAAGTGATATTAAACACAAAAAGGGTTTTTTGTTTAGAAACTTAAGTATGCTAACTTACTGTGGGTGCTTTTATTTTGCTTTCTTTTCCCAAAAGCAGTCTTATGCATTTAGAGTATTTTGGGTGTTCTTGATTTTTAGTTAGCGACTGGTCCGAAAACACAATTTCTTCCACAGTGAAATTGCCTCTTAAGTTTTTTCCTTATTTGTTCTCCTGACTCTGCACTGGAAGACTATCACTTATGAGAATTAATTTATTTTTCATTAACTCATTTGTTCATCAACCTTTATCTCTAATTTTGTTAGTAATTAAAACTTTCCTTTGTTCCCATTCCCACAAAAGCTTGGGAAAGATTTCTCTCCTCCTCACCCCTTGTTTCCTATGAAACATCTATGTCTGAAATAATCATATTGTTCTGTAGACTGCAGTAATTAATTAAGCCTTCATTGTTGACCTCCCTTCAAAATTTTAAAATACAATGTGGGCGACTTAAATTCATTGATCCAGTAACTGTTTCTGCTTAGTACTAGTCATGTCAACTGGCCTGCCATACCATGTGCCCTGGTCAGTCTACATGCTGCTTGGTTAGCCTTGTGTTCATGATCAATAATTCAAGGAACAAAGTGGTAGTGTTGAGTCCAGGGTCTACAGATCTCGAGTTCAGGCAGTGGAACATGGTTTAGTACATGTAATTTAGTTTTAGTGTAATAAACAGCAGCTTTCATGTGTGAAAATAGCTCTATGTGTTCCATTGTTGATAATAGACATAAAAAACCCCAAAAATGGGAGGCAGTTTTACATCCTTCCCCCATCTCCCTCCTCCCCTGTAAAGAGCAGATATTCTTTGTATTTCTGGAAAATTTGTGACCTTGACTTCTGGGTACAAATGCATGGATAACCTTCTCTGCCCATTAACGGAACATTATGTCTGCTTTGCTGCTCCCGTAACAGCGTCACTTTATATAAACAGTACATGTGCTGTACACAATGACTTTTTAAACTTGCCACTTGATGTATGAACTTGTGATCAAAATGAAATCTTTGTCATATGTGCATTGCACTTGTCCCATTTGTATAACCTTTGATCATTATTGCATCATCTGAGCGCCAGTTCTATCAACTACCTAGAATAACCCTTTTGAATAACCCTTTTNGGGTAAGTTTTGGGTTTGATTTATTGAGGCAGGGGGTTGGAGGGATTTGTAGTGGCTTACTTTCTTCTCTTAGCCAAAATCCCTGAATCCAGTCTGGCTTTTTTTTGGTCTTCAGGTTTTCTTAGATTTTTTTAATACACTTTAAAATAGTATATTACTGTTTAAAATATTGAAGTGCAGCCTTTTTAATAAAATATTGAGCATCTTATCTCAGCACTTTTTGCCAGATTCCATTAGAACAGCTAAAAGATTGGGCACTATTTTGTATGTCATTCTCATTATTGTTTTTTCACTTACAAATTCTACTTTTTTTGAAATGGAGTGTCCCTGTATTCTGCAACCCTGACCTTGCAAACGTCACTTTTACTGACATATGCCCTGTATATTACAATATGTGCTCTACTGACGTTCTGGCCTTTAGGGCTGTGTCTAGATGAATAAACTACACTCTGTGGACAAAGCTGTCCTACTGAAAAGGGAGCACAGCTTAATTGTGTGAATGCAAGCCGCACTGTGAGACTTTTCCTCAGGTGCAGAGCAGGATGTGTGCCATTTTGCTCACTAGAGTAGGCACAGATTCTGTTTTCTCCCTGAAAGTGGGCACAAAGATCGCTTTTTGTGCTACCTTGATTTGGTAGTAGTTATAGTGCCCTATGTGGTGCTGCAAGCGTTTTATTTTACTGGGTAACATGTACAGGACAGTTGTTTTGCCACTGTGGTCCTGGAATTTAATGTTCCTGTCTGGACTCACTCTCTACAGGCCTTCCCCATAAGAGCAAGATAGAAAAGTATCTCAGACAGTGTTTTGATTTGGAAAGGAAAAGTAGGGCTTCAAGGAGTCTCGTGGAGAATTTGCAGTTTCATACCTGTTTAATGTGAAAGGCAGTTGGAAATTGCTGCATGGCTGTGGGAAGTCTTGAGATAAGACATATAGAAAAAATGTATATGACTGCAACAGGTTGGTCAGAAATGTTCCCTTCATTAATCCTGAAAAGAGGAGTAGTCTCTGCAGAGGTAGAAACAGGAGTAAAAGCACAAATTTCAGCTGGTTTCTTTTTACAGTTGATCGGACCACGTGATGCTCATTTCTCTATACGCTATGGTTTCAAGGGTTTTATGCCAAGATCTTATTTTCATAGCATTGTACCTCCTTGCCTCAGTGGAATCACTGTAGATTAATTTTACATATGAAGAAGTGATTAATAATCTAAGAGAGCACTCTCCTTTAAGTAAGGCAGAAAAGATGCTCCATAATGCAGAAAGCTATTATTGCCCTTGCTGTTTTGATACAGCATCAATGTATTGCCTTCTCTATAGTTATTAATGCCCTTAAAATAGATTCTATCCTCCTTGACATCTTCCATTCTGAATTCAACAGAGACTTTAATGAAATTTTCATGGTAAAACAACTTGCCAGAAGGTCAAGAAAGCCAAAAATAAAACTGGGAATGTAAGTCATCTAAATGTCCTTTTCTTTTTCATTTGTGATATAGCACTTCAGGCTGGAAAATGAGCTAGAACCTGATTACCAAAGATGGGGAAGGGAGGATGGGGAGGGTGAGGGGTGAAGATAATGGAACATAGCATAAAGTGTTGAGAAACCAGTCTCTTTTGCTACAGTCTGAGAAGTTTCTATTCAATAGCTTGACAGTTATAAATGTTGTGCTGCCTTAAATGCTTTCAGAATGACTCACACAGAAACTTGTTATTGCTTATTACACAGTCCCTTGAATCCATGTTTTGGCTGGTAATTTTTTTTCTATAGTACACTTTCTTTAGAAAACAAAATTTTTAAGGGACTGCATGAAATGCACAGCACTGAGCAGTAAATGTAGCCACTCAGCTTAGTCACAAATAGTTCTGTGCACAGGCACCCAGATTTATTTGGCTAATTGAGAGCTGTGTGGCATTGTTCATCTCTCAGCGTTTTTTTTTGCGTCTTTCCAAAATACCTCGATCTATTAAGGCCTTTTTCCTGTGCTCACTGGGAAATGAGGTCATGCACTACTCTTAAGCGTTGGGACTCTGGCTGCAGAAATACGGTTTGTAAAGCAAAAACCAAGATAAATATAATGTGTTTTGTTAAGCATAATTGAGACAATGTTAAGAAAAACATGTACCTGTTACACTAGCCACTGAGAAGGAAAAAGTGCCTATTTCCCTAAGAAATTATACTGCAGGAGTGATGGACTGATTTATAAGGGCAAGATGGTGGTGTAAACCTTCAGAAGCTGAAAGAAGAAACAATATTCTGTAGCCTAAGTCTCTTAGGCATTAGCATGGGCATGGCAGGCCCATGTGGAAGACGTGCCTCAAGCTGAGATTTGTTCCGCCTGTGTTGCCTGTGCAGACTATCTATAGAAAATGAAGTGTTGTGATGAGGAAGACTAATCCGCTTTCTTCTGATAGCTCTTGAGGGGATCAGTAACGGTGTTTGTGCTTGTGAAGTCTGTCTCAGACTGGAATTCTGAATTGTTTGAAAAGTCCATGTTTTCCTTGGTGTTGACCACCACTGGGATTCAGCAGCATGTAGGAATCCTTTGTCCTCGAATCCAAGCTTCAAGGGGTTGGGAAAGTAAATGGGTGTATTCCTCGCTTACACAAGTGACAACATCTTGGGGATACCCTGTGATAACTTGGGGAGCACTGGTAGAGGTCAGCAGGGAAGGCAAAGCAGATGGAGAAGCTGTCAGCTACCAGCAGGCTGCTGTTCTGGAGCAGTATAGACGTGTAACCAATTCTCTACACTCAAACCTTGCAGAGCAGCCTTACACAAACACCTCTATTGTTTCAGGGCATCTACAATGTCAAAAAGCAAGAGACCAAATGACATAACCTGTTCCTGGGTCCATCGCTGTATTATGGTGCCTGTTCTAAAATTTAGGCATGAAGGTTAAGTGGCCCAGGGTAAACAAAGAGTGTGCATCTTCCAGGACGTGTCTGCATAGTGCACGTGTGTAAAGAGCTTGAGTAGTAAGCATAGCTTATTAGCTTCAACATGTTGATTAAAAATACTTTATATACTTTTTCTGTATCGAATCTTACCAGCATTGGACATTTTTTTCTGTTTCTAATGCTATCCTATTTAGAAAACAAACCCAAATCATCAATCACTTGGACCGATGTGCACACAGTTCAATCTTTTGTACAGGCTGTTCCTGTCCTAGGTATACACTTCTCTGGCATCTGTTTCTAACTATACACATTCAACAAAGAGTCCTTGCACAGTAGGACTATTTAAAAAATAAGATTTTAAATGCTATTTACTCTGTCATTGAGTTAGTAGGGGTAAGAGTACAGTAGAAGTATCTTAGGACCAAGTGATGGGAAGGGACTACATCTGAACAAATTGCCTGGACAGTATCCTGTCTGCTAAGTTGCAGTGGGATCCACAAGTAGATCTTCGTCTAAGTGAAATATGAAATGGAAATCCTAGTAGTCTAACATAACACCTTTTTTTTTTACAGCAATATACAGAATATACAGTGTATGAGTGCAGCATGATCACAGATTAGTGGACAGAATCACAGCTGATTCAAAGCATGGAACTACACATTTTAAAAATGGATTTCTGCTTTGGAAGGGGTAGAATTTCACAGTTTTATAAAAAATGGGTACAGCTGCAGGCTTGACTAACTTGATGTAAAATATTCTTTTACTGCCTGGAGGGGAAAATTGCAGTAAGAGTCTTGTTTTCAGAAAAATTCTCCTCCTCAGAGTAAGGATCTCTAACTGCAAATCAAGACAGGAAAAGAAGGATGTGTAATATAAACTGACTTAAAAGAAGCAAAACCACAAAATCAAACAAAAACCCTGGAAAGGCATGTTGCACCATGAACCTTTCAAAGTGAGCTTGGTTGGAAGAAGATAATTTAATATAGTTTTGGAGAGAGAATATCTGTGGGGTCAAACACTCAGCCAAGATTTATCCCTGTGCTGTTAGTCAGCTGGTAAACCAAGCCCTCAATGAAAAACCCTGACTACTACCTCTTCCTTCTTTTTGGACTTTTAAGACTACTCACATGTATAAATGGTTGGAGAAGTAGGCCCACCTTTTTTACTGTAAGTATTAATAATGAGGAATACTTTCAGGATGAAGCGTTCTGGTTTAAACTTGGTTTGGCAATTTTATTTTTGAGTGTGCCAAAAAACCACTTGGCAGATGTAGGAGAGTGGGATAGAACTTCTCTATTAGAAATATTCTTCATAGTGCCTGAGGAGAGATCACTTTTGTGATGCCCTTTGCAAGAGTTGCAGAGGAATGTTCCTGGATGGAGCCTAGGAATTGAGGAATATGGCCACTGTATGTTTGTTCATGCATGTTCTTCTGTCTGGCAAGAGGATTATCCATTTTAATCTTCTTCCCTCCCAGAATTATTTTTATTCCTGGCAGCGGGAATCTGTGCTGATGTGACAGGGAAAACTGGAGCTCTGATAGTCAGAATAGTGGGTACAGAGCAGTACAGATCATTAGGACAAGGTCATCATGTACCAGAGTCATTGTGCCTCTGATATACTTGAAATCCTTGTACTTCATCTTTTGCTAATATGCTGGAAAAAAGTTGCTGTCATCTATACAATTTATTGAATGATTGATTTCTAGTAGCAGAGTGGACTGGGGTGTGTGATGGTCTTATCACAGCTGATGTAACATGTCTCAAGACATCTGAAATAATAAAGCCCACTTACAAATTTTGGTCTCTTGACTGAAGGAACAAATATTTCATTCTCCATAAATGAAGTAGGTAAAAGTGCAGACAAATACAAGTTTTTGTTTTGCTTCCAGAAAATTCATAAAGTTAATGCCTGTTTTGGTTCAAGGTAAGTATATAAAGTAAAAACTGTTACCCAAGAAACCCTGAACCAAATGAAGATATGCTTCATAATGAATAAAACGCAAGGAGAAATAAAGATTTCATGACAGTAATTTAATAATAAGTGAGCACCATTGCAGATCAAGTGGTCAGAATCACTTTCAGTATGTTAAGACATATTCAGCATCTCCAGTTCTTGTCACAGAAAGCCTAGTGTTGTATTACTCTGTCAAAACCACATGTACACCTTTTATTTCTGTAGCTGTAAATTATTTTAGCAGCAGTGAGCCCAGCAGAAGTAATTTGGTCCAAGAAGTATATGTTGGGTTATGTATCATGGCAAATACAGTGAGTATCCTGCATTAATCCAACTTCATGGCACGTGAAATATTAGCACACCTTTTTTTTTGTTTTGTTTTAAACTCTCTTAAACAATAGCTGCCCAGTGGAAGCACTTTACTTTTGACCACTCATAGGCTATTCACATGTGATACAAGTCTCCTGCTGTCAGCTGCTGAGTGATGTCAACTGCTTCAAATGCCCTTTGCAGTAACACAATGCACTATATGGATGCTGCATTCTGGTCTTACGTTTCTTTGCAGTACATGCAATTGAAAACAGCAAAGCTGACATTTAATACTCACTCTTCTATATTTGTTTAGTACGTGAAAGCTTAAATTCTGTGTCTTTGAAATTACTCTACAGAGGCCACTCAGGAATATTAAGAATAAATTAAACAACACAAGACTGAAGATCCGTGACTTTGGCTTCCAGCAAAGTCAGCCTTTAAAGTCAAATCTGTATTCTACATCTTTCCATGAAGTGCACAGCTGGGCAGTTCAGAAAGTCCAAGAGGGACTGAGGAACAGGGCCTTATCAGAAATTTACTTTCATCTGTTTGGCACTTCAATCTGTGAGACTGTATATACAGAAAGCAGATTGGTGTTTAAGCTCCCTATGGACAAAAAAATATTGCTCTTTCTGCTATCTTCAAGGACCTCAATAAGGAAAAAGTGCCAGTCTTGCTTTAGAACGATTCCTTGGAAAATAGTGTTTGAAAAGTGTGGAAAGATGACATTTTAATTCAAGGAAATGCTTCACTTCCACTTACCTATCTAATCAGTTGACTGTGCTGACTTTAGCACTGCAGTGTGTGCCAAGGAGAAGGAAATATTTGGTTTCTCCTTGAAGCCATACTCTTTATAGTCTTGTATCCAAGAATTTTCTTTTCTGAAGAAGCACTCCAGTGTGAATGCTGTGGAATTAGTGAAGCAGTCACATGTAGGTTGTGTGCTCATGTGAGGAACATTCCTAGGCACCCAGAACTGCTGCATAAATTTTAACAGTAATTAGGTTCACTTAATACACGGCTTTGGCAGTGTTGGTCCAGGCTTCAGGAAACATCGTGGGGAGCATGAAAGGTGGTTTAGAACAACACTGGGTTTACTTCTGCTCTGCAATGCAAACATGAGCTGTATACCTCAGCCTTGAATGTTTTATGAGAAACCAAAAAAAGCACTGGGAGGGCTGGTGGCTTGTCTCGTGTTCTGAGATTACAACTTCTTGCCACAGTTTTCTGAAGTGCTCCAGTTAGTCCAAGAAATATGAGAGGAGCCACTTTAACAAGTAATTTACAGTCTGTGCTACAGGAGAGTTATGCAGGATCTGCTGCAAATTATGCCTGTAACCTGGAGCTGCACTGCATCAGCTCTTACTGCAAACTACTCTGCTTCAGGTGGCCATATTTTGAAATTATGTAATGAGTATGATTAGCAGTATGCCAGACTGTTTGGAGACAGCATTTTCTCAAGAAAAGTGGGCTTAATATCTAAATAAAAGTTGTTAAAACTATTCTGTAAAGATGCTTGGGCTTGGTTTAGTGTTATGATATATATTATCTCACTGTTACAGCGTTCAAACAAGTGGAAAGGCTTTCTGAAACCTTGCTTTTTTCACTCTACAGTTCAGACATATTGGGGAAAGTTAGATATATGCCATGCTTTTTAGGATTTCCAGGTTGAAAGAATGGAACTGCTCCCAAGTAAAAGGTGACCTGATATGAGACTCAGTCTGATTCATGGTATCTCACAAGGCCATCCAAAATTTGTGCTGTACTTATTTTCTTCTAGCATTTTAAAGCTTTATATCCCATTGAATTTGTATTAGATACATGAGAATTTTTCATTTGAGGTAACTTGAGTCCTTCTTCAAAGGAAACAATAAGATTGAAATCGTATCAATTTCCATAATGCAGATGGATGTCTCTGGATCATTGAAATGGGAGAAATAAACCCCTCAGCAGTATTGCAGATGCCTGGAAGATTAGAGAAAGGACTTTTCAGTTGGATTTGGCTAAAGGATGTGTGAAAATGCAAGCAGGGAGGCTATTTCAGATGCTTTTCTAATCTCAGAAAGCAAAACTCTGTGTCAGTAAAGAGGATTGTACCACAAAGATTCAATTTCCATTGCAGTTTTCCTCTCTTATATGGAATAACTGTCTAAGTCCTTTTATTTTTTATCATTTTTATTTTCTCTGATCAGAAAGGGTAACAAAATACTTCAGAAAGCCTGTTGTGTAATTATGAAAGTGGCAAGGGAAGAGCTATTTTATGTGTTACTGCTCATTTTCTGTGCATGAATGACTTATACAAAAGCTCAGAAAACCCCCAAAAAGTTTATATGAAGAACACTGAAATCTGATATTGCTTTTGCAAATGATAAGCTGTACATATATGTGTGAGTTAGTGTATTAGGAGAATTTCAAGTGGATTTTTAAGACAGGATGTGGATAAGGTGAATGTGTAAGAAAGGTCTCAGAAGCAAAATTATTATGCAATCTATCCATCCAGGTCTGTTGTTAAAAACTCAGAATCTTTTAATGCCCCAATTTTTTTGTTCAGAATTTTCCTTCAACTGGCTAGTTCATGGCTAACACCTCTATGTCAGTACATTGGATAAGTTTAGGACATTTGTCCTAAAAATACAATAGTGGTAAGGGGTGGAAAAGAGCAGCAAGTACAAAAATGTACTACTGATACATTTTTACAGAAGAGAGCAAATCTAAAAGAATACTTAGAATGCAGGGAAATACATTAACAATAATGGGTAATGTAAGGTACTATACTATGTATACATAAGAGAGATGGCAGTAAGATATAGGCTTTTTTAATGAAAACAGGCTTTGCTTAGCTCCTGGGTTTACCACATAATTCCAGAATCTAATTCAGGTGAAGGTCACACTTCCCACAGCATCCTTTCAGAGGGAGAAAAAGGCTACATTTGAGGGGCAACCCTAGAAATTAATTCTTATAAGCTGATGTTGATAAAAGCAGCTTAAACTTGCAAGAACAGTTCTATTACACCAACAAAATTGGAAAACTTATTCCTAGCTAAATTATTGTAAAGAATTGTAAAGAATACAACAAACCATTTGTTACCACGGTTAGTCCAAGCTTGCAGCAATGCAATCTAGTGTAGTTGTCAAGACCTATTGGTAGAATGTATTATTAATCTGTGAAACTAGCTAATGTGAGATGTAACCAAGGTAAAGACTATTTCAGGCTTAAAAAAAAAAAAAAAAAAATAGAAGTGAGGCTGGTAACATCAGTAGCCAAAATAGCTATAAGAAGAGATACTAACTTTTCAGCTGCATCAACCTTGTGCTTTAATACTTAAGGACATTGTAAGCAGATACACCAACTCTTCGCTTCCTAATTTTTGGTTCTCATCATCAAAGCCTGGCGCCAGCTGAGGTTCATATCTGTACCAGTTTTCTTGATTCTCTCTCCACTTTAGCTGTGACGGGACGTAATAGAAGTACCACCACTTCTAACAGTGCGCACTGTCTCCATGGCCATCAGGGAATTGCCCTGAGGTATAGCAGGCTGCATAAATGTCCAAACTGATGCTATTTGTACAAGTGGTGGAATCAAATGTTGTTCGGAATTTACCTAAGATAAAGTTATGCTTGATTCTTTTGTAACATAAACTGAGTAATCTTCCAAAATACCTAACATTTCCACTTAAAAGTCTGATTTCAGTCCAGTATCATTTTGTTTCCTGAAAATAAAAAGAAAGTATTCATTTTATAGTCACTTAATGAAAGTGTTGAGAGGTATCTATCATCCAGGTTTCTTTTAGCAAGGATGGTATGAGAAGGCATGGTCTTTACCTAACTATCCCAAGGTCCTGGTTGGCCCTCCACTGGCCACTGCAACCTGCCTTTCTTCCTCTGAAATAAGGATGAGGAAAGGATTCCTTTTGCTCACAAGCCTAAACTCAAATGCCTACCTCTCATGTCCAGATTTGATTAATGTAATACACATGCTGTGCTGTGGACTAAACCTTTTAAATCAGCCTCAAGTTGATGAAAAATTGCTTTGATACCTGTGGAGCCTGAGAGTTTTCTGGATGCAGTTCAAGATGCTGGGTTCTACCTACAGGTCCAAAAATGTCCCTGGAACTTTTTCAGTTAGAAAAAGGATTTGGTTTTTCTTATCCTCAGTACAAAGAAGGAGAGGCCCATAAGCTGGATCAAATGTTCTGTAATGGTGTGAAATGCTGTTAACTCCTTTTTTTGTGAGGGTAATTCTTTGTGGGGAATTGGGGGGAAATAGTAGAGAGAAGAATATGATATGCCATTTTGTGATGAATTATTGCTGTTTATTTCCTGGTTTGATGCGCGCTCTTGGCTTTTTTATGTAGTATCTTAAATGTACAGATGTGCTCCAAAGACCAGATTAGTGCTGGTCCCTACAGCTTCCATGTCTCTTCTGCTGCAGCTCCATGAAGCAATTTGAAATAAAATGACATACCTGTAAACTGACACACTAACGAAGTTACTTTCCCTCTTTTTCCCTTTCAAATTGAGGTGTCTGAAGAGCTCAGGCAGGTTTAAAATTCTATATAATTTTATATTATTCTATGTGCGGTTATAAATTACAGCAGAAAAGCTGTATCTATAGTCTTGTTCATGTTACAAGTCTAACCTGTCTATGACTTTACAGGATTATGGGTGGGATAGGAAGGAAGTCTTTACAGAAACCTCAGCAGCAGTGTAGGATTTAGTTAGTATGTTTAAACTATTTGGGGGATTCTTGTGCCCTAATCACTTTTTCTGTGGAAGCCAGTGGTTTTATGGCTCTAAATATGTTACCAGCTGCAGGTTAATTACTGCATGTGAGGATTTGTCTCTTCTGAGCATTTTTTTTACTGAGCTGTTGCCTTGTGGTGCATGAGTGGCACCATTGCTCTACAGGTGGATGGTCCTCTCTCCTCAAGAACAGTTTCACCAGCAGGTGTGTTCCTTGTTTAGTTGCTGATGTTGTCGTTCATGTGGAAGAAAATCAGAGTGAATTTAGCAATTCTAGTAAAATCATTTGACAGAAGCAGGTTAGTTAATAACAGAGAGTTGTCGTCTTGAGCATTGTGTGGTTGATGAATGGATTTAGTAGTAATATATTAGTTGGCAGAAATGGACCATCTGCTTTTGTGTATTGTTGAATGATGAGCACAGTGGGTATGGAGTGAGGGGAAAGGAGAACAAAATACTGATGCTCCAATATCTTTCTCCCTCACTTTTCCCTAAAAGAAAAATGAAAGAGCAGAGTGCATCTAAAAATCCAAGAAAAATTATCTTAAAATGGCTATATAGACAATACTTGTATTTTCTGAACATATTTCAATTTCTCTGCTACAAATGTAAAGTGGCCTTACAGAAATAAATTAACTGTTTGTGTTGGTGGTGATATTTCTTTCCTTAAAGTTTTTCCTTGCACATCATCTTCATGTTGTTCAGAACACTCTTCTAACGTGTGTGCACCATAGAGTTTGGACACTCTAGTGGCAACTTGTGCCCTGGAACTGAAGGGAACATTTAGCTAAGGTGAGTGCATAAAATTTTTTTGTTGCATGTTTTTCTCTAAGACTCTGCTGCCAGTCTGAGCACATCAGTCACTAATTCTGACCAAGAGCATGTTTTCCTTTTACAGACAGATAGTAGTGCAGACACTTCATCACTCCTGTGTTCAGGTTTACTTATCTTAGAAGTATTAAGTGTGTTTAGGAAGCTTACTTGTCCAATATTTTTCCTGCTGCCTTTGCAGGGTAAGTGACTCTCTATCCACTCCCTCAGCAGAACACTCTGAAGAATCCACCACAGTTGTGGTAACTGCGGGCTATGCCCGGTTGTACTTGCAGAAAATTATAACAGTTAATATAAAGACTATTTCATATAATTTATCTTGTCCCTCTTCATAAAGCAATCTTCTTATTCAACTGTTTTCTTTATCTCATGTGTGGTTTTTATTGTTTGTTTGGGTTTGTTTTGTTTTGTTTTTTGTTTCTTTGCTCTTAAAATCATCCAATCGGAACTTTTCTCCCTCGGAAAGGATACTGTGAAAAATGTGACCTTAATCTAAACCTTGCTTGCTACTGTACGTCTTTTAACAGAAGCACCTGCTGTTGCTCTGGCCTTGCTGTGGATGCCAGCTAGTTAAAGGGATGTACCCTTTATAACTATGATTTTTGCAGTACTCATCTAATCTGTATTTAACTGGAATTTAATGTCTCCTGCAGGGGTTGACAGTACTTATCTCATATATTGTCATTAGCTTGAGATAGTAACCTTGAGGGAGAAGAAGCTTAATAAGACTTTATTTGACTTCTGATTCTTGCTATGAAAATGTTAGGTTTTCTTGTGGGTGTGACATCCACTGCTTAATGGAGCAAGCACTGGTGTAGTGGCTGGGGAGGTCTCCAAAAGTACTTCACTCATATTGTCCCATGCCAAGAGGTTCTGTACAGGGAATGAGATAAACCTGAAGAGAAAACTGAGGCAAATCAGCAGACCAATCCTCTGTAAAGCATAGAAGGGCAGCAGAAACCAGAGGGAGAAGGAAGGTGTTCCTGTACAAGCAGCTGTTTTTCTCTTACGTTCCCTATCCCAAGTCTTCCTCTTCCTTCGTTTCCCTAATTCTAAACTTTCCTATTCCTCCACAAATTAATTTTGTATTGAGCAAGCACAAATTGTTTGTATAAGGGTTTGTTCAGGAACACAAACGCATAATCACATTAGCTTTGCAAAATATACTCAAACTAAGTGCTTCTGTGTATTCTGTGATTTTTTTTTAAGAGAGATTTTGGGCAGGAGACCAAAACTAGTGAACACTTGCTCTTAATGCAGTCTAGCAGCAGATGGTCAGAAACAGCCCATGAATTCACTGTCTCTTTTGAAGTCAAATACTAAGTAGCAGAAGTAAAGATAATGAGGTGAGCAATTTGGTTTATGACAAGCAGGGGAAGAAATTTGTTTTCAATTAGCCTGCTAACATATGAGACCAAGGTTAAAGTATTTAGGGATATAGCACCATTTGGATTTTAGTGCTGTTCAAAGTTTCATGGTATTGTACCGCAAAAAAAATTAAAAGTGAGTGCTTTTAGGCTGGAATTGTAGTCGAGGATCATGGGAAGAGTTGCAGTAAAAAGCACTGAGGCCAGATGAGTTACTCTGGGTTTATATGCTGGTACATTACATCGTGTTGTTCCCATGTCTTCAATGACTGGCAAAGCGAAGCTTTCAGACACTTTTCACATATATTGAATATTTACTTCTAGGAAAAGGTGGAATTTATTCTAAGAATTATTCCATTCCCATCACTAAACCATATGCACGTAGCCTAAACTGCTCAAAAATATATGCACTCAAGTTACTGAGTTTTCATATTTTATTGCATAGTGCATCATGAAAACTGGAAAAAATAAGTTGATTGAATGTTATGCTGGCTTCTATATATGGTGTTCCAGGAATACAGTTATCATCAGAAGTTACTATTGTTCATTGCTTTTGACGTCACAGTATGTGGAAGAAGACATCAGCCTAAGAACTAGTGTGAAAACACATATAGCACAACCCTCCACCCTTTCTAAGCCTGTATGCAGCTGTATACTTTTTAAAATCCTCTACAATTTTCCTTGACCCGTTCATGCACATGTGTTCTTCTGAAACTGTGTTTCTTGTTCCTGTTTCCCCTTGTGTGCAGTGATTGTACTGAAGGGTCATTCTTTGTGGCAAGGGCCACAGGATGAGGTCTCTGCTCAGCTCCCAGGACTGTCCTTCCCCTTGCACATACGGGGGGGGGGGCCCTGTGTGGGTCCCCTAGGATGGGCCCTGTAACCCTCAGACATGTTTTGACTTGTTTGCTCTTCTTCTCCAACCCCTGTGCTACATCAACCCACCTTCCCTGGACATTTTTAGGGGTTCTTAAGCGACATTGGGAAGAGTGTGTGGAGGTACCCATGATGGTTTGATACTAGAATTAATGCTTTTATTAATACATTACTCTTATTGAAGAATGTCTTATACATTTTAAACTTACAGTTTTTTTTATTTAATTTTTATCTTTGTATTTGTGTATGTATGCACAGATGACACTTTATACAAACTCATTTAGCAGAACAAGATTTTCATATATTTATCAATGTGTATTTTTTTGTGCTTATGAACATTTCCTGGTCCTAAAAGAGAATGGTCAGGATATTTTGAGTTTGCATGGGTATGGTTTTAAAAAATGGCAACCAGACAACTGCAGAACAGCGTGAAAATACATGGTGTTGGAAGCGTGGGGCTCTACCTGGAATTTAGGGCTGGGGCACCAGTCACCACTTGTCCTGGCTGGCAACTGTCCTAGTGTGGTTGTGTCAGGGAAGCTGTGTGTGTTCCACCATTCACTCCACAGTGAAATGCCAAGCCTGAGGATGTACAGGACACACATGACGTGAAGATTACTTACTGCCCCTTTCACCCCAAACTGTTCTGTTTTCCTCTTGAACTAACTAAATAATAATAAAAAACTCTGGATATTCTGTATACTATAGCTCTTAACCTTTTAACACAGTTTCACTTTGCTCAGGACGTAGTATTCTGTCATGCAAAAATGCCACTGAACTGGTGCAGAAATCCTAAAGGATGAGATATTGCTACAATGACCAGTTGCTTAATATCTCGGAAGGCAAAAGTCACAAAAAATAAATTTTACCTGTATGTTTACGGTGGAGTATTTGAAGTTTTCCTTTATTATATTACTATTGTGACTCAATCTTTGTTAAAAATATTGGCGTATTCTTTTGGGGGTTGGGGCAGAGGGGGAAGTGTGGCAAGGCACCAGCTGACAAGTTACTGCTTTAGCTGGGGTTGGAAACACCCCAAGTTCACTGAGAACCTACAGAGATACGGGCAGTTCAAGAGTGTGGGATTTTTCACCCATCGCTACCCTTTACCGTGCCAAGTGCTTATTGTACACCCCTGGAAGCACTGAAGAGTGATACAGGTTTTCTTTTCAGTGCTTGCCTCTTGCTCCAAGGCCAGTACTGTTACTGGTTCCCCACTCTTTCATGTCCTGGAGACTGTTGCTTCGAAGCTTTAATAACTCCACATCCATTTCCACATGAAGCACTTTTCCTGCAGTCCCTGTGTAGGACTAATGAGTCCAACAAACTTATTAAAGGTATCTAAAGACTTTTTCTGCACTTCAAATGAGTTCATGTAGAAAAAAAATAGCACTCCTCATGCTTGTTAACTTTATCATTCTTTTATCTGAAGATTTTAAACAAATCACTTCCCTGCCACCGCTGTGTCCTAGAAAGTAAGAGTCCAGCTCCTTGATGGTATAAGTTCAAGCAAAATATGTAAGGAGGCAAATAAAACTTTAAAACAGTTGTAAATGGTACTGTATAGCTTGGTTCTCCATTAGTTGAAGTAGTGGTGTGATGGGATGCTAGGTCAGGCATCTTCTCCATATGGTTTCTTGTGAGATTTCTCTGCACCCGTGTCTTCTCAGCCATGTGACTGCAACTGGCTTCTCGGTCTCCAGAGAGATGTTAGTAGCACACATAATATCATTGTCACTTAAGTTCCTCCTTCCTTGTCTGCTGCTTTTATTATTTTTTGAACCTTCCACCACTGTAAAAATTAATGAGATGCTCAAAGCCTTGACAATACAGTTGAGAGAACACTTTGTTACCCTTACAGTAGGGTTGTAAATAAGCCAATTGCTGTCACTCTTTTTGCGTCCTGCTCTTTTTCAAGGGTACATCTGCCAGGAGTTTAAAACCAGTGTTTATATTTCTAAGAGAATTTGAATCTGTCTTGTATGTAAAGATGTTTTGTTCCAATGAGCTGGCTTTTCGGATAACTGTATGAATGACTGTGGTTCAGGGAGGAGTCACAGAAACAGTGTCTTCTGAAGCAGAAAAAAATAACTGAAAGTATGGTACTTTGGGCATTTCTTTTGTATTTTATATTTGGAGAAATTTTATTCTCTGAAGAACAAAGCATTACCTTGCATGAGGGATATGGTGTTCTTACAAGAGGAAAGCCGTACTAGATTTTGCAAGTATATGTGATGTTTACTACAGTGAATGTCAGAGTAGGCAAATAAGGGATTTAATAATCTTTTCCTAATAATATATCCCCTAGACTAAATCTTCTGCATTAAGTTAAATGCTTTCTTCAACAGCATTTTATCTGTATAGTGCTAAGTTTTGCAAAAATAAAATATGGAAACATGAATTGTGCTTGGTCATGAAACAATGAGTTCCATTTGGTCTTGTCATAATTTAGTCGTGAAAGATCTTGTCTTACATATATGCCTCCAAATGTTTAGATTTGTTCCAGCACATATCCTCCCAGTCCCATCTTAAAGAACTTCAATTTTTTTATTGTCTATAAAAATATATATTTCAATAATTACACTTAGGATTTTGCAATCCATTGTAGTAGCAACTCTTTTCACATATGAAGAACGTGCTGAGTGGAAGTGGCCCACTTATGCTTCCAAACAAGCCCCATGTGGTTTCTTTCTCAGGAACGGGGTGAATCTGTGCAGCTTTCAGTCCAGGCTAATAAGCTACTTTTGAGTGCAGGAGTCAAACTTGCTTGCTACTGGTTTTGTTGTGTAGCCTTACTAATATCTACCTCTGCCTGATGCAGCTCGCTAGGATGCAAGGTAAACCTAGTTTTCTGCCTTCTTTTTTTAACTAAGAAGGGATTAACTTGTAATCCCATGTGTGTTTTCGATATCAGTTGAATAATGAGACTGAGGGAAAGTAATGAGAGCGAGAGTATTTTATCCTAGGTGTTTTTACATATCTGAAGCATAAGGTGCCCATGTTGGGAGATGCATATGAGACAAAATTCCTTTAGTGATAACTGAGACTATCCCTCAAAATAAGAACACTTATAGGCTTAGTGATGTGTCTGCCAGCTAATTTTATGTTATTTTTGTTTACATTGTTTTCTCTATACACTGTTTAGAAACTATATTCAAGTCCTAGAAACTAAACATTGTTTAGAGATCAGGTTTTTATGCACTTAACATTTTGAGATCTCATTCAGCTGATTGAAAAAAAAGAGATGGTGATAGTTCTGAAAACAGTTTCTAAAAGCTCAAAAATAAGATGGAAAGTCCATATAACTTTTTAAAAAATAATTAAATAATAGTATATTGCTGTTTAAGGAATACCACACACCATTGCTGTCTAACAGGGACAAAGTCACCAAATGGATACTAGTACATGTCTGTCTTCAAATCATAAAGCTAGTATACAGCCCATCTTCTAGATCAGAGGAAATCTACCTTTCAAGTGTGTTTTGTCACTTGTGTATGTGAAAAAAATATTTGTACTAGTATGCATTCACTTACGCGGGTGCAATCAGCAGCATTTACAGTGCTGAGGCTTGAAGCTGATCTTCTATCAGAGTCTCCACATTATTTTATGATAGTGCAGCCCTTTTTAGTTCCAAAATTCTGCTCTTATGTCTTTTTTCCACATAAGCTTTGTGCTCCTGAGAGAACATATAGGAAACTGTAGGTATAAGCAAGCCCCCTGTGAGTTGAGTTCTAATGCTGTGATGGGATTAGATTAACTTTGCACAATTCTGATTCTCATTATGAGCCCTGTCAGAGAACTGGATTCATGTTGTGCCATTTTCTATCCTCATTACCACTTTTGTCACAAAAACGAAATTTTTCATCTGTCATACAGGCTGGAAAAGACAGCAGCCTGCAACAGTAGTGTGATATCCTTTCTAGTGCTGTGCAGTTTGACAGGCTATGCCTTTTTGCTTTGTTCTCTTTAATGGTTTCTCAACCGGTGTGAAGGAGAAAAGGGACAGATATCCATCTCAAGGTACAATATATGATTAATAGTGTTGTCTGTATTCAGAGGACTGCAACTTTCCAAACTGAGCTGGTTGCAAAAAGAATGGCAAATATTAGAAACATTGCTACTGATAACTGGGCCCCGTTTCCATTTTCATGTGGTCTAAGAATTGAGATGATTCTAAAAATATTAAAGAATCTAATTCATACCTGTGTTTCCACAAATTCTTGATGGCTTTGGTGTGCTAGTTTACATGTCCCAAATGATGAAGGCTCTTCTGTAAAATAGATGTGACCAACTGCCACTGTTTTACAACATTTAACCTAAAATTTCCTACTTTTAATTTATTTTCATTAACATAGTTAAGTGCCCTGCAAATTACCCTACTTTATAAAATTCCTGTCCTTCTTTACTGTTTTGTACCATAGATCAAAGAAATATAGCTGTCTTTTCATTATTCCTCACGTGCTCTGTAATGAAAACTACAACAAAGGGGTTTTGGGTAGATATCCTTCATTTTTATATCTCACATTTTTATTACCTCCTGACCTTCTCTATTTAGAAGAGAAAATAATTTATGGTTCTGCATCTATATCCTCCCTGTGATGATATCCTGATCAAACCACCTACATGATGAGAGACTGTGATAGTACCGCTCCTGTAAGGACTAGCAGAGAGGTGTTAGGATGCTGCATACTGAAGTTAATAAATTTTTGCCTGAGTGGGAGCTGCTGAAGTGAAGCCCAAAGGCCTCAGTTGTTAATAAATAAAGGCCTCATAAGTGTTAATACTGAGCAGTGTTTTGTAAGAATTGGGTAGGAACCACAACCTGTGCCTCTCAGAGATGGTATGTTTGGGAGAAGTTTCTTGTGATACACCCTTGTAAATAATGTTATCTGACCATTTCTTACCCATCTTTCCCTTCACAAATGTATTGACTGACTGAATGTCATAAAAGTGCTCATCCCATCTGCAGTACCTTGTAAGAATGAAACACATCATTACAGGGCATTATGCAAAGGGCATCAGGCTTCATAAGTTTTTGTATTTGTCAAACTGATTTGTGTAACTAACCTTCCGTCAGCACAGTGGGTTCTTGGAAATAAACCCAGTTTTCTTGCATTTAAATGTAACAGGTGTATCTGGTAATTGAATAAATATGTCTAAGAGCAATTCTACAGCAAACGTGAAAATATGGAAAAAATCTCCATTGTGCTAAATCCTTTCCTGTAAGGACCTTTATAGAAACACAGGGGTTATAAAACATGTCTGTCACAGCTTGTAAGTGTTACAGAAGTGCACCTTTACAGGAAGACATCTGGAACATAAAGTTCAACTAAATCACTGAAGATTCCATCTCAAATGCAATCTATTTCAAAGTGACCTTACATCAGTGAGCACTTGAACTTTGCCTGCTGGCAAGCAAGGTCTGACTCCAGCTATCTCTTATCCTTTCACAGAACTGCGTAGCTTGCCCACAGTGTTGTTTGGGGTTTTATTTGTTTTGTTTTGGTTTTTTTTCCTCTACTTTTGTTTTGTTTTGTCATAATGGAATGCAGCTTCTTTTCCTGGCTGCCCTGAAGGCTGGCAGCATCACTTGGTATGTCTTTGACCTTCCTGTTCCCGCACAGGGAAATCTAGCTAATTCAGACTTTTTCAATAGTTTTCTTAATTCAGTAAATTGTATTAAAGTAAATGCAGGTATATAATACCAACAAGAAGAACAAGAAGTTAATAGAGAAATTTCACCCCAGCATTAAAACCAATTAACCTAATGTCACCTATGCTCAAAGGAAGCAAGCCAGACTACTACTCTTGTAATATATATTTACTCTTTACTGTGTCCTATTTAAATCATGAAGTTGAGACAGGAATGTGCTTAAATAAAAGTAATTATTCTGATATATTTCATTATAATGTATAACATCTCCTGAAAGCCCTTATGCTTTGTTTACTTCAGAGGTGCTATGTACAAAACAGGCAGTAAAAGCTGAGTCTGTGGTCAATGAGGTTATACTAGGAATGACTTTTGGTCTATTTTCCTTTTAGCTATTCTTGAACTATAAACCTTTTATTTTGTTTGATTGTTCAGTAAACGAAAAGGTCTTATGAAGGAATCTAATCTATCCTGTGGAGTTGCTAAAATAGCAAATCAATTTTAAATGTATGCTTGAAATTAGAGAATATATAGCAGGTTGAGGGGTGGGAAAGCAGAGAAAGGAATGGTTAGTAACAGCTTGTCCAAGTGCCTCAGGATGCCTGTAGAAAGAAATTTATTTATTTTTACTATCTCTTCCCCTGCAACAAAATAAAAGCTAATTCAAGTGTACAGTCCTCGTTTGCATCTGACATGCGATGTGTTGTATCTCCGACACATCAGGACTTGAAGATTATTTCAGTTCCTTTTTCTTAGCTCCTTTGTCAGTCTCTAAAGTGCCCCTGGCATACTGGGAGGCACTGACAGCCTTGTTACCCTGATAATTTCCCTTTTGTAAGAGCCACATCTACTTGAAATAGTAACAGAAACACCATATCAAACAGAAGGGTAAAATCAAGCCAACACAGGAGAAATTGGTTAAGTGGCAAAATAAGAGGGAGCTTTGTCTTCTGGGGAAGGCAAGTAGATATGTTTTAATTTCGTTTAGAGCTTATAGGGAAGATGTGTATTACTAAGAACTTGTTTATTGATCCACTGATCTTCAGTTCAAGTACCTATTGCGTGTTACTGGACTACAACTTTTGGCCTTGTTTCTTCAGTTTTCTAAGACTGTTTCTCTCCTTTACCCTATGGCAGATTTCATGATGGAGAGAACCCTTAGGTAAGAAAATAGTTGATCTTTACAGCACCCTATTTTTTGTCAGGGTGAGGTTGGAATGTGGAGTACATTTTCCTCTTCTTTCTTTTCCTTGTCCAGTTCCTGTTTTGCTGTGAGATTGTTATGAGTAAGTGGCACAGACTCAGATTTCTGTAGGTTATAAAACAAAATACAAAAAAAGCGCAGCCAAACAGAAATCAAATCTAATATCTAACCAGCTCTCAATAGTGCATGACTGTAGAAATATCAACACTGTGCTGCTAGTCAGGCATGCTCTTGTAGTCAGCTCCTACACTTCAGAGTCATAATACCATGAAACTTCCTGCTTTTAAAACTATTCATGAAAGTCTGTGGCTTGTTTTGGGCATGTTTAGGAACACTGTTGTATAATCAAATATGTTCTTAGTAAGTGGATGTGGTACTGAATTGAAAATCAGTTTTAGAAATGAATAATGTAGGGAAGTGTCTATGTAGATTTAAAGATTTTTTTAAGCTGTTATATTTGAACCCAGAAATAATGCTATTGCAATTACAAAAACAATCACTGAACTCTTATGTTATGCAGGGTTAAAATATGAACTGATTTTGCTTACTCCTCTCCAGTGATTAGTCATTATTTAAGTGTTATGATTTGTAAATTTTGTGTCTATAATAAGCAATTGCAAAGTGCCCTCATTATTGTGGTTTTTTGGTCGGTTATTTTATTTTTACCTGAGTGAAACTGTTGTTACTGTGTTAAGAGATGGATTTTGCCTGCTGTACTTCCTAATTCTCAAAGCCAGTAACATTGTCTAATTCAAACTTCATGGAAAAAGTTAGAGCAGAGTTGAGGCCCTCTGAGTCTATACCTTCAGACTTTCTAAGATTATCCTGCACACTATTTCACAGGTATAAGGAGCACACGGTTACTTACAGCCAAGGGTTACATAATTCTCTTTGATTTGCTATATATTCTAAACTAGTAAAATATATTCTAGTTTTTAAAATATGCTTTTGCTGTGCAAGGCTCAAGATGGTGATGATAAAACCCTCTACTGGAACATTCATTGTCACAATTTGTGACGGTTGTTTCGGATGCTACTGCCTAAAGCTCTTCAGTGATTGATATGCTGTGGATTTTGTCTTGATTAACTATTTGCCATCAGAGACTTCTGTCTGTAAACCAAGGTGTATCTAAGTTTCTATATCTGCAGAATGAGCTTTCTAACAACCTTGTTTAGCTTATGTAGCATCTTTTCTTTGTTTTCCATTCACTGAGGAACAGAGTTAAAAAAGTGTGTGGTTTAGGTTAACAAGGAGTTATGAAAGAAATATTTTTGTAATTCCCACCCATTTAACACACAAAGGATTTGTGCTGGTTTCAACTTAGGAACGTCACTGCTTTTGGGAGCAGGCTGCAGTTGTTCCTTTTGGTTTCACTCCACATTCCCCAAGATGTGGGCCATTTGTTTTCCCCTTTGAAATTCTTCTAGAGGAACAAAATTGGAAAGTGTTCTGTTCTTTGATTTTTGGCCTTTGAATGTGAACCTATGATCCTGTGTTATCAGCGTGTAGAGGAAAAAAGCAGCAGTGTGAAGGCAGTGAACTGCATTTAACTACTTCTTAAAATTATGCCAAATCTTTTCATAATTCCAAATCTTTCAGAGTAAAGATGATCTTTGGTTGGCGTAACATGATGGTAGTTTAGATATTGCTTGAGAACAATGATGAAATCCATCATGTGGAAAAAGAATTTCATAGTGTAATACCTCTGGCTGTCAGAGTATATGAGCCAAGAGGTAATAATCACAGCTAAGAAATAGCCCTCATCCTTAGAGATGATTTTTTTTTTAATAGTAAAGAATAAATTCTTGCATTGAACAGAGAAATGCAGTAGTTGGAAGAAATATCTGCTCCCTCCTGGTCAACAAAGCATGCTAGTTTTCAATTAGATAAATAGTGATGGTTGAGACAGCTGGTTTTTGTTTGTTTGTTTAATTAGAACTCATTTTTCAAAGTTGGCAGTAGAAGCCCCATAGTGTTTACAGAAACATACTGTGTATCACAGAGGATATGACTTCAGGTCAATTTTCTTTAATTAAGTAATTCATGTGGTTTAGGTTGGAGGGTATCTTAAAAATTATCTAGTTTCAACCACCCTGCTGTGGGCAGTGACCCCTAACTGGACCACGATGCTCAGAGCCGCATCCAACCTGGTCTTAACATTTCCAGGGATGGGACATCCACAACTTCTCTGGGCAACCTGTTCCAGTACCTCACCAGCCTTACAATGAAGAATTTCTTCCTAATATCTAATCTGAACCTACTCGCATTTTAAAGTCATCAGCCTATGTCCTATAACTACATGCCCATAAAAAAGCGAGCAATTAAAATAGCTTCTAATTAGAAGAAGCTGACGTGCATTTTGTTATTTGTTGTAAGAAAATGTCAAAATCCTTTTTCTGACATGTATTAGAAATTTGGCCTTTATGAACAGTGGCCAAACCACAATATCTTCCACTAAGTTAGCAAAGAAGTTGGAAATTTGGATCAATAAACATAAGTCATCACCAATCCTAGTTCTTTCTCAGAGAAAAAGCACAGCCAACAACATCTAATATCGTAAAATATCAGTTTTAAATAAAAATGATCAATTATGCAAGGAAATAAAATGGATTTTATGAATCTAGAGCTATGAAACAAATTGTAATAAACTTTTTTTTAACTTTCTTGAAACATGTGACTTGTGCACTTGTACAAGAGTTTGCATGCAAATGCTAGAAATTAACTTGAATTAAGAAAATACAACTGTTCTGTTTTATGGTGTGGGAGAAGGATTCCTTGTCAGGAATGGGTTGGTCATGTGGTAAGTGCAGGATGCTTCCCGCTGCTGTATGTTCTTACCATCAATATTCATCTACATTGCAATTTCCATTTCAATTCCAAACCTCAAAATTGCTGTGCTTTTGTATAATACACTGCTGGCACTAAATCACGCTACCTACTGATGTTTAGTGACCTGAATGAAGTTGTTTCAATGTAATTGACTGACATGCTTTGTGTGTAGAAATAAGTCTCCTCAGCAAAGGCTAAATTATGTTTTTAAGCCATAAAAAAGGGACTTGTCTACTTTAGATTTTGAAAAACAGTGCAGGCCCATTGATTTCATCCACAAGAGGTAAAATATATCAAAAAAGTACACAACCTTAAAAGCTATTGCTCTAGAATTGCACTCTACTGTTTCTTTCTGTTTTCATATTATAAACCATATCTTTTCCTCTTGTGATAGGCTTCTCTGATCAACACTGTGCTGCTCTTAACTGGGTGTACAGCCTTAGTTCTCTTTTGGAAGTAGGTTAGGTATGGTTGCCAAAAGGAAACGCAGCGTACAGCAATAGGAACATGCAAAGTGGGCGGGTATAGGTTGTGTGTTGAGCGTGTTAAAAGTTCATACTGCATGAAAGGTTTACTGTTTAGAGGTGCAACAGCACAGTATTTTAATCTTGTTTGGAGATTTTTGTTAGATTAGATTTAAATGTGCTCTGTGCTATGTGTCTTCCTACTTTGCACCTGTATTCTCAGTGTCAGTGAAATCTGTTCTAGTTATCACATAGCATTTTGCCTTCATGAAAAAAAAATCAATTGTCTGTGTTTTCTTAGCTTTTGGAGGGGACATATATGATCTGGCCTGAGGGAAAAACACCAGAGTAAGGGCAGATGGTGAAGTTATGTCATGATTTTTATCGACTTACTTGGGAACTAGTTAATAGTTCTGTCTAAAATCTGCACTTTGATAATTGTGTGAGCTCCTGCAGAAAGTCCCAAAGTCAGTGCCTACTTGCTTTGCATCCTTGAATTTTCATCATCTTTGAGGAGCAGCTATGAACTGTTCTCAGACCTGGCTACCCCTGTCTGGGCTCACTGCCCATGTGGCTACATTAACTCTCCTGACCTGACCCCTTCATCTTTGTTGTATGCCACTTAATTTCAACAGGAAAACTTAAACAGCTTGTACTACTCGACACATATCAAAGACAAGATTATGTTCTCTGCATTAACTCCCTTTCCTGACAAGAGAAATACCAATCAGCTCTCCAGCCCTTTGGCTCCCTAAGTCCTCTGGATGAAGTCACAACTTTTGTGATTTCCTTTGCCTTCACTTTCCTTGCACTCTCTCGGTTGTTTTCATATTGCTGTAAGGTTTTGATTTGGGATATGTGGGGGATTTGGACAAAGCCAGGTGTCAAATCTATGCTCTTAGTTGTAGGTTCAGACTTTTCCTGCCTAGGTTGAGAAAATACAGCCTTAAAGGCACTAAGTTTCTTGCTATCCTCCACTAGCTTTGAGGATGGCCTTCAGACTTTAGAAAAATCTTAACAAAGGAATGCTGTGAAAAATGAATATCAGAACTACCATGCACACGTATTTTAAAAACTTATATGATGCATCATGATATCTCTTTATGGTTATAAACCTTTCCATTGAAACTGTAAAGATAATTTGTCCTGGGACTACCTTGGAATACCAGTGGTCACATTGTGATCCCAACCCATATTATTTTAAAGAAATATAAGCTGGTAAGTGTCTGTGATGTTGGGCAGTTCAGCTGGCAAAAATGCGGTAATCATCTGACTGAGGTGTGTTAAAACAAGCACAAGCATTTCGAAGAAAGGTAAGGCTTCATGTTGCATGAGTCTTGGCTGAGGGAAGTGACACATATTTCATCCCCTGAAGGATGGCTTCAAAGGGAGAGATCAGGCAGGAGCTCAAAGGCCCTGAGGAGCATTTTGGGCTTCAGGTTTATAACTTCTGTTCACTAAACATGAATCTTCTGGAAAATGCTGCACATTTTGGACCTGATGTCAGCAATGTCCCATGGAGATAGTTCACCTAATCAATGAGTTGAAAGAAAGGGCAGGTCTGTACCCTTGTAAGTGATGTGAAGCATGTGCCATGTGGACAGCACTCATGGAGCAGAGAGGGAAGGAGACACAGCCTCACACTCTGCACCATAAACCTTCCACTTCCCCTTTGTATTTCTCTCCACTGTCTTTGGTAGTGTTCGGTTTGATTGAAGAAGACCTCTTTTCTGTAACCAGAGGCACGTGGAAATACCTTATGCTAAAAGAAAGCCAGAAGAGCCACTGGATCTGCTCTGCTCCCCAGAGCTCTGCAATAAAGTGAGACATACTGCCTGCTGCAAAGAAAATGGTCGGTGCTCTGGTTTATTGATGCATAGAGATGGTGGCTAAAATGTTGACATGCATTTTAAAGCAAGCTGATGATCTGAAAGCCTTCTGAAAGATACCTTATGTTAGATACTAAAAAACCCACAATATAAGTCAATCTGTTCTCTAAATATTCCTTTTAATCCTCAGTGCCATCTTTCTTCTAAAGAATACTTACAGGTTTTTCCAGGCTTTGACTGTTACTAGGTTCTTGGAAAGTAATCTCAATTGCTTTTGCATGCAGTTTTTACCCATTTAAATTGTCCCCTTAACTTTGAATATGTACCTTGAATCATAGTATATTTCTGAAAACATAAATAGAAAATCCGTTTTGTGTTTCCTGACACGTTTTTGTTTATGATTTTAATACCACAAGTGCCCAAAAATCCAAACACAACCTCATCATTCAGTCAGAAAAGAATCTCCTGGCAAGGTGATAAGTCAGACTATGGTTAGCTGAAATGAATCTGACTTAGAATAATTTTTC
>VZTD01002787.1:2449160-2531081 GCA_013397725.1 Rhagologus leucostigma | reverse complement strand
CAAGAAGAGGAGGTGTGCCTGGGTCTTCAACTAACTAAAGATTTGCAGACCATTAAAACCAAGGGTGCTGGGTCAATAGGCTTCTCTTTAAATATCTTATTATAGTTTAACTACTACTAAATATTAAGGGAGTTGTTTGGTTTGTAGGTTTGTGATTGTACAGTCCCTAATTGTCTATATATTCCTATCTATCTCCTCTTAAATGGAACTAGAAGTCTACATTTGTACTGTTTTCTCCAGTTACCTATTTTGTCTCTTATGTGTGTCTCATATTTGTATCTCTTCTGTGACCTTTTCAGGTGATGAATTTTTGACTGCTTTGCACTCATAAATATGGTTTACATTCTTCAGGCTCTACATGAAGTCACCTTACTATTTATACATTTTGTTTTCTACAGCATTTCTGCTGCTGTGTGATTATTGACACTTTTCCTCCATTTAGAGACTATGCAAAAGAAAAAGGTACAAATTTCCCTCATTTCATCTTTCCTTGCCAACTCTTACATGAATTTTGTGCTGTGATTTTCCTAGTTTTGTTGATGTTTATTGATTTAAACCTATCATTTCTGTACCTCTTGCTTTTTTTGATTGCTTTACTGCTACTTTACTGTGATTAAAGCTAAAAGTACCACCCTTGTAATGCTGAGTGAAATAAGCTTGTCTTCACAATTCTCTATCCCTGTCAAGTGCAAGCACACACACACCACTAAGAAATTCACATGTCTCAGGGAAAGCAGGATATGTTCCTTCTTTACTGAATGTAGGTTTCTAGAAAAATTTAGATTGATAATGTGTTATTTATTACTCAGATGAAGCCTTCCTTTCTGTAAATGTGCACAGGTCCAGTGGCCTCTTCTATACAGGTGTTAACAGTTACATTTGATGTGCATGACACCAGAATGCTTAAATTGCTTTCACGGTTTTTTCCCCCTTTATTTTTAAGTTCCTTCTCTTTCTGCCTCCACCTCAAAGGAAAAGGATTATTCTACTCTGGTAGGTCTTTTGCTGTCTTTTTGTGATTTGTGTCACCTAGACAGAGCAGTGGATGAACATCCTGAAGCATGGGCAGTTAGGACATGGCAAAGCCCAGCTTGCCATAGCGAAATGCCTAACAGAATAAGTAGTTCAAAGCCGTTCTTCTTCTAGCTCCCAGGTATGTTATGCTCTCTTGTATATCAAATCAAGTTATAAACATGATAGATTTTGTATGTTTTTAATGAGCATCCAGTTTGTGGATGGACTTTATTGTTCAGTTTCCTGCTGAGAGATGCCTACAGATGCCAGGGAGACATGCCAGATGTACAGCTTTCCCTTATCAGAAACCTGTTGTATT
The DNA here is from genome assembly GCA_013397725.1 of Rhagologus leucostigma. Lineage (NCBI taxonomy): Eukaryota > Metazoa > Chordata > Aves > Passeriformes > Rhagologus > Rhagologus leucostigma. The sequence continues at coordinate 2,529,748 of VZTD01002787.1, read as the reverse complement.
TTTTCTTATTATGGACCTTTTCCCTTTCTGGTACAAAAGCTGAGTCACACAGACCCACTTTTGCAGTTAATTTCTAGTCACATACCTGTAAAAATGCAAATGCTTTCTTTCACCCATAAGTTGTTCTGTTACCTTGGTTCACCAACTTCCACATATAAGGTATTGGCAAGAAATGCACTGTAGATTTTTCTTTTTCTGATCTATTTTAGTTTACTCTATAACTTGGACACTATTGAAAAAAATACAGAACAATTACTCTCCTAAGAAAACATGCCTTGGAACTGAGCTTACACGTAGAGGGTATAGCAGAACAGTGGAGAACCTAAAAATACATTCTTGGGACAAACGTTAAAGAGAAGTGAATAATTTTTTGAATGATCTTGAGGAAAGAATTTTATGAAAAAGAACAAAATCAAACAAAGTCCCTTTATCCCTCTTTATAAATGATTTTGTATGGTGACAAGATCCTTTTCTTGTTCAAGATGGTCTCATTCTTCTCAAATGGACGTGAATGAGAGGACAGGGAAAAAAACTGATTGTAGGCAAAAAGATTTCCAAAATGCCAGACAATGAGGATCACTTCAAGGCGATAATGAATTAAAATACTTTTCTGTCTCCTAACATTCTGCAGCTTAATCTATACCTGCATTCACTGGAAAATAAATAATCCTCATAAAATGAAATACTGTGTGGTAAGAGTAGTACAAAAATATGATTTATAGGAAATAACAACCTTCTAAGTTATTGCTTAACGTCTTTTCTTCCCCAAAAGCTGGGAATTAAAAAGTAGGTCAACAAGCCCATTTAAATAGCTTATTCCACAGTGTGGTTTAAATTAGTGCTAGTGACAAGTGTATGAAGTGCTGTGCATTTTATTTTTATGGCATATTGGTTAAATTTAGAATTGTTCAAAGTGGCTGTTATACACAAGCCTCTAGGCAAATCCTCAGATCTTTCAGTCAGTGAGCTTTGTTCTTGCTTTTAAAGACATATAACATGTTGGCATTGTGTTTGTAAACCAGGTGTTTTATCTGAATGTGCAATTAGAGTAAGCAACAATAATGTTAGTTCAGTGGTAGAGTCTCTTGCGCTAAGGAGCTACAATTTCAGCTCGAAGGGTAACGCATTTATATTCTCTGGGCACGTGATTCCTTTTCCTAGTTTTGTTCACAAGTCCTTCCAGAAGAGTGATTTTAATCTAGAGACAAGCTGAAACCGTTAAGTTTCACTGAACAGAGCTGCCCTTGTAATGTTATTTAGTATTGATAGGTTAGGCAGCTTCCATCAGACAGATGGCCCGAGATGAAAGAGTAATTGTAGGCAAGGAAATGGCTTTTGCAGGAGCTCTGTTCTTGTTTCAAAAGCCATTCTTTGGCTTGCAGTCTCCCTCTCTGCTGCTTGAGAGATGCCAGAAACAATTCTGGCCCTGAATTTCAGACGTACCTAGCGCCAAGGTGAGGAGAGATGTTTCGAGCCCAGCTAGAAATTTTTCTCTTCCTCCTGCCTTTGTTGCTTTGCAGCATAGGGTTCTTATCTGCACCCTGACTGGGAAGATACCAGCAGAGATGAGTGAATAATGAGGAAGTCTACTCACTAGTGTTTTGACAATTGCTAAATAGAGTTTTGCTTAGATAATGTTTGTACTTATTTTATCAGCTATGAAGCTTTTTCTGAAAAGCTGTGGGAGTGAAGTGTTTGCTCAAAAGAATACTTGCAGCGAACTATTTCTGGACTGTATTCATGATTAATTTAATCAAAAACCAGTTTTTCTCACTGTAAAAGTAGCTGATTAATGATTACGTCATAAGTGAGGAAACAGAAACAGGGAATAAATCAGTGTGTTAAATTTGAGCTTGTTCTCTTTCAGAGCTCTACATAATTCAGCTGCAGCAGCATGTCTTCAGTAGCTTTTTTTGTATCCTGCTCTCCCAGTAATGATACCCTTGTCAGTCTCCTCCTGCCCTGCTCTTGTATGCCATTCTGTTTTATGTAGGTTCTCATTCTGCTTTCATTGGGAAGTACATGAGCACCTTGCAAGTTTAGGGCATGTGAGGTGACTAGCATCTGTCGTATTTGCCTCATCTCTTCCTTGTGTGAAGCACTAGATACTTAGTTAGGAGTGCTTTGTTTTGGCAAGATTGTTATCTGCTTATGGGAAGCAAGATAGACAGAAAAAGAGTGATTTGCATTTGGAGTGAAAATTGATGCCATTTTTAATAGTCCTTTGCCCCTATAGGAATTTGTTTCATCGCCTTGGTAGCTGCTGGCAAAGCCCTGTGTTTTAAGCCTGTTACAGCTAAGTGTTACATTTTTTTACTTGCATGCTCCAACAAAACTTCTTTGTCAGGTCTGTGTCCTCACTTTACTCCTGTTTGTCCCATGATTGTCTCCTAATTGCCATGGACAACTGAAGCTCCTGAGCAACCAAGGTACCAAAAGAGTTGCCAATGCAATGAGGTGCTTTTCTGCCCTTGCTGCTTTTTTTTTTTCTTTCATAATTTTGCAAGTGGTTGGAGAGGCTTTTTATTTGTGCTCTGAAAGCTGTTACACTGACCAAGATAAGGGAATAATAAGGAAAATTACTGCATATTTTCAAAGCAATTTATCAAGTGTTGTTAACTATTTCATACTGAGCACTGTCCAGTCAAGGCAAAATACTTGAACCACAATAAACTCTACTTGGCAATGACTTAAGTCATTGGTAAGCTTTAGCTAACGCTTCACCTCCATTTGGGAAAGCACTTAAGGCACATATTTATGTTCCCTTAACTGCAGTGAATTGAAGAAAATGATTAAGCACGCTTCAAATCAGAACGGATTTCCTGTATTGGACTTGTGTTGCAAACGTATCTTAATAGGAACCGTCACATAATACTTCTCTTTGCTCCTTACATGAATAGTGAGAGGAGCTAGGTACAATACAGTAGGGTTATATCATGTCACAGCTAGTTACTAATATAGAAAATAACTTGAACATGTATTTTGTGGAGTCAATTGATCTGACAAAGCCTCACAAATTTCTGTGAGAAACTTAAAGAAGTAACTCTCTAAGGTCTGTTCATAAGTTATGATGCCATATTCAAAGAATCCTTTATGAAGTAGTTAAGTTTGGAGAGCATGAGAGGCTTAGGAGCAGAAGGAATAAGCCTTTATTTGACAAAGTATCGATTCTTATTAAATTTGATGAATCTGAAGGATATTTCAGGAATAGCTCCTGCTTAGCATTGCAAGAGGAACTCTAAAGATGCTCTGAGAAGTTACTGCTACAACAACATTGACAAATCACTCTGTCTCAGCACTAATAGACTACTTATTCATGAGCTGAAGATGAATATCCTGTTTTCCTGTGCAAGGAAGCAGCAAGCAGACAGGTATGAAAGCCCAGAAATAGTAGATTCCACAATACAACATGAAGGTTGACAGCAAACTCATACCTTCCCAGCACAGCAATGACCACACTGTCCTGACTGAGAATATGAAACTCCAACAGGAAACTGAGTCAAAATTTTAACATACAGTTGTAGGTGAAAATCCAAAAGTGATTGTACCTTGTAGTGGTGGTAAAACCTGTATAAAGTAAATTTTCTTAAAACATGGCCCTGTAAAGGGATTGTAGTTCAAACTGAGATTTTGGACAAATAATAAGACTTGATTGGAGTGTAATAAGCTTATTAATAAATGGTTGTCTCTCCCATAAATTCAGATACACTTTTGTTTATCTGATGTCATAGGACTGATGTATCACCAGATACCACTGAGGTACACCACAAGATATTTGCCATTTAAAATTTATTAGGCTTTCTATAATAAATGAAGACACATTCCACAGTTAGTGAGATTTCATTTCCCATCTCTAAAAGTTTATTTAGCCTAAGACGCACCCTAAAATGTGTTTCAATTTGAAGAATTAAAAACCTTGGAGCTGATATTAACCTCATTGTGAGACGTCCCGTTTGTAACTAAAGGTTTCCTTGGGAAAAGAGGTCTAAATTAGGTAGCTGTTATTTTCTAGAAGCTGGTTGGTTTTTTCAGAAGTACCACAACAATCAAATTTGATCACTGTTTAACTGATAATTTTGCTTCCTTTTAATTGTATAATTTTCTGAGTTGTACAACCAAATTCCGTGATGATTCCATCTGAGAGCTTTTCTTGAGAGATAATCGTTAACACTTGTCCAGCTGCGTCTCATTTCTCTAGGCACTTCTTGGTAATCTGGACACAATTCCTTGATGTTCAATTATGTGAATATAATTCTGGTCCTAATAGCTCATCTAGAAAACCAAAGTAAGTAATCCTCAGTGTAAACCCTTAGGAAAGTATTTCTCTGTGAACAGACTGAGCGAGGCTCAAGTAATCGAAGTTTATCTGCAATGGTGTTACCACACATGATCCACATAGCTTTGAAATATTTAGATCTCTAAATTGATTTATTGTTGTTCATTTTGCCTCTATTATGTCACAGCTTGCTGTTTTGTCTCTCACAGTGCTCTCATGGTAAAAGGAAACAAATACACTCATGCTTTAATAAACAATGAAGTTTTTTGTTCTGCCATCATTATTAGTCTTTTGACAGAAGTGAGGCAAGCTGGGGCAGCCAAACAAATGTTTATCGCTACTTCTGGTGTGCTGAGATGGCTCTAGGTAAAACACGTTTTGGTTTGGTTTCAGCTGCTCTTGACATATGCTTCTTATCTTAATCTGCAGCCCTGGAAAGAGTCCAAATCTCATGGAGCTTGATTCTGGAGAAAAGATTGTTAACAGGATAATGAGCTAACTTCTCTGATTTTTTTTTTTATTCACTCCTGTTACTCTGTTTTGATAGTGGGTAGATACAGCAAAATGACACTGTGTGGCTTGGAAAGTCAAACAGCTCGGATTTTTTCTCATAAAGCAATTTCAGTTAGATATGCACAGAGGTAGTTACTTTAAGATACATCCACGTAATACATTCTCATGTTCTGTCACTCTTGAAACAGTACAACTAAAACTTACAGTTTTCATCTGAGCAAATGGGTTCTCTCATAGACCTGACATGATGTGAAATTTTGCACAACGATTGTCCTTTTGTACTAAAACAGAAGGATAAAAAGAAGTACCAACAATTTTGAAGTGGAGCATAGGAATTAATTTCTTGGTGACTCTGTTGAGAATCTAGGTATGATTCAGTTAATCTCTGATACATTTGGGTGATGATTCTCAAAGTCTTATTCCTAAATGTATTTTTAAATCCTGGTGGATTCACCTAGCGTTGGTTAAAACAACCTGTTGTGAGCAGTCGTCTATGTTTTTGTGATGATTTGGCAGCTGTGTTTGGAAACACTTTTTTGCCATTGTTTCCATCTGTCAGAACTAAGCTCAGTGCGGGTGATGGACTTAATACTCTGGATCCTCTGTGAAATCATGAGTCTTTTTCCTGGTGTGGCTAATGCTGTGTGCCCCTAGAGGTGCAGGCCTGGGCTTAATGTGACTCATCTCAAATGGCCTTGCTGTCCTAAATGGACTTGCCCATGTACGTGGGTAAGGTTATACCTAAATTCCCACAAGAAACTGCTTAAGCTTGACCTGAACCACTGACAATATTTGCAAGCAACAGTTTTCTTACTTATCAGTTCCCTGATTCATTATGGTTTCCTTTACAGTTATTCATTTATTTAAAATTCCTCTTTCTCTTAGAAATATCATTGCCGTACAAAAAAGTGTTACAAACTGACTTGATAATGAATTCTGGGAGGCCCAACTTCTGGTAAAAACCCGTAGATTAAAAGGATTGCAACATTTTAAAATTCCTTTGTCAGACATTTTCTTTATTTTAAATTCTTTTTTTATTTTCCTACATTACTGTCCATACAAGAATGATGGATGACAGAGAATGAAGTTCCCATTAACTTAGGCTGTTACCCATAAATCCTACAGAGATTTCTAATTAACATGAAAGTTTACTAGTTTGGGCTTATTGTGAGAGCCTGCTTATGGTGCTCTGTATTTCTACCAGTGCAGTCCAGAGGTCCATAAATCTTCACTGCTCTGGGATTCCCAGTATGTCCCATTACCATGAAAAAGTGATATCTGATGCAAGAAGTGTAAATACTGTATAGAAGTTCAATAAAGTGTTTCATTCTTCACTGCTGAATTACAGTTTTATGGCCCATAAATAAAGCCAAACAAGGAAAACTAAAATATGAGGAATGGTTGTATATCACACATGTTATCTGGAACGAAATTGTTTCTACTGTGGTGACAAATGTCTCACCTTCAATTTGCATTCATGTCTTGTGTTATGCCACTCTAAGGGCAGATGTTGATGTTGTTATAAATGACCTCCAACACTAAAATGATAGGTTCTGGTATCATCCAGCTTTTCATGGGGACAAGTATTAGATGGGGTTAGAGACCAAGAGACAAACTTTATAAGCCTGGTAAAGTTTGAGTAAAACCAGTATTTTTTAGGGGTCAACTTTACATAGTTAAGAAAAACTAAGATTTTTTTGTCATACAACACAACTCTTCCCTGCCAGTAAAACAGTATAAATATTCTGAAATGATCTGCTTTGTTCAGCATCAGCCCACTATGTGTTTTGTTGTAGTGATGCATGAATTTTCCTAATTCAATCACTACAGTAGTTGCTTAGCAAAAGATGTGATGACAGAAGTGAAAAGGATTTCATAGGTCATCAAATCCAAGCTGCTGTGTTAAGCATATTGGCATATCAACCTATTTTTAAATGCACCAGCTCCACCAAAATTGGTTAAGATGTCTTCTCCTCTTACCTGCATGGGCAGAACATCCTGGATATGCATTTGTCTTATGGAGGGTTCACTCTATGCTTATTTATAGCCTGGTTATATACACTGACTTTTCATTCTGCACTGCATTTCAACAGCTGTTTTCTCCCCCCAGTGTTCTTAACCCAGTGAATTCATATACAGCTGTCCAAGGACTCCTGGCATTTTTCTGTTTTTTCTGGATTTTGTGCTTTTTATGTAAGATAACATTCATTCCTCTGATCATCTTAGCCCTTCTTTGACCTGAAGTAGTCCTAATGCATCCTAAACCATGTAACTGAAATTTGTAAGCTTAATTCTAAATAAGGTCTTACAGAGGTAATACACGGCGCTTTGACTTCTTCTACCATGTGTGATGTCATAGCATTGCTTTTGTCTTTTTTATGCCTATATTTATGGTTCATGCTCACTGAAATCTGCGTTACCAGGCATTTCCAGCTACTGAACTCTGGGATTAACTCTGTGATCTACATCCCTTGGTAGTATTTGGTAGAAAGTTTTGTTATATGCCAAGACTTTGTCTGATGAGACCTAAAGTTGCCTTTCCTTTCCCAGCTGAAAGGAGAGCGAGCCCTAGTGGATAGGCAGGAAGAGATGCAGTGCACTTCAGTCATGTTCTTGACTGTCACGGGTCAGGGCTGTAGGCTGCAGAGTCTGGGATGCCTATGCTTATTTTGTGAATTATTTTATCAATTTTATTGAATTTCTCTCACGTTTTCCATGTTTGTAATGTTGCCCTATTGTGTCACCAGTATAATTTTTTATGTTCACAACAGTAAGCAGGTTGATAGGATTTAAATAGGTGGTCCCATCTTCATGAATCAGAAGTACGGCTGAAACATTGAGTGAGGTAGTTCTCTGTTATTGCTGGCTTGATATGAAATAATGTTAAATCTACCTCAGTCAATGGGCTTTCTTTTTTTTTCCTCTTTGTGTTTCTGGGCTCAATTGGAGTAAGAGAAGATAGTACAGGTGGCATTTTCTGGAGGTGTCTGTTTACATCTGGTACAAAGATTTAGAATTAAGATTACTTCTTTTGAACAAGCTGACTTCTTCCTTGGAGATTATACTTAGTATTTCCTGCATAACTGTGGAAAGAGCTTCTCCAAATACCCAGTGTGTTAGTGGTCTTGGTTAACAGGAGACACCATAACTCCAGCAGCTGTCTCTTCACTAAATTTAGAGGTTAAATCAAGAGACAGTGCACTTGGCTTACATGCAAGATTGAGGTCAAGGCATATGTGCTCTGTTCTCATTCCTGCCACAGATCTGCAGGATAAGTGTGAGTCAGACTCTGCCCTTTAGTTTCTTTGTCTATAAAACTTACACACACATAATCAATTTAACAGTCCCTGACAACTTACAATTTGAGTTCAGCCATGGCCTCTGCCTCAGGGGTTTCAAACCAAGTGACATGTTCAGGTGTATGTGGCAATGTTACAAAAATGTGGTAATTATTATACTGAGTCAGTGAAAGATAAAAGAAATTAAATATATTCTGTATGTTCCTTTAAGTTCAGCAACTGAGAGTCAGTGAAAATGGGTTTCTTAAGGTTATTTGCTGAAAGTCTTATCTTGTGGCAGACACGCTGGCTGTACCTGAACTGAAAGACTATAACCAGTTATCTGGGGTTTAGGAATCAGAAGGGTTAGGAGCAGGTCCATATTCCCACTTTGTTGAGCGTCTTATTCCTTTCTTCTTCCAAGAATTTTTCAGCTTCCCTCTAGGACCAGGAGCACTAATGCGCAGACTTCTCCTCATTGTTCATTGCCAGGAGAGTAACGAGGCCTGACTTGGAAATGCTGTGTGAGTGGCAAGCAGCTGAGCAGTCTGACTCAGGGTATTGCTGCATACAGCACTGTAAATCTGGCAAACCTAATTACGCTCAGAGGGATAATGACAACTCCATATGGGATGGAAAATTGTTTGCATGTAGGTTTTGCTTCTTAATTCTTCTGGTCTTCCTGTAGTTAGTAGGCAGGCAGCAGCCTCCAAAGCTAACAGCAATGCTACTGCTTGTCCAGCTGGCATAGAAGATTTAACTTCTCATGAGCCAGCTGGCTACCTCCCTGCCTCTTTTCACCTAAGAGACTGAAATATGTCATCCTTGAGATATGACCAGACTCCTGGAACTCACAGCTCCTTCTGGGAAAGAAACAGCATTATTAGTACTCTGTATATGCTTTCCTTCAAAAATATATAAAATATTAACTATAGATATATACGCATTTTTATGCTTTATCTATCTATGTTCATGCATAGATGTTAAAAATAAAATGTATACCAAGGAAACTTCAAGCTTACAAATAGATACACAGAAAAAGAACCAGGAAATGAAGAAACAAGGTAGTCTGTTTTCATTTTGATGTGACTGCCCTTGTTCCACTACCCTGCATATGTGGTCGCTTTAATTATCAGTTGGACTGTTTAAATATGAAACCAATATTATTTTGTACTCAAAGTCATTGATACTAGGAGGATCACAGTATTTTCATTTCCTGTATTTTAGGATCTAATTTATTACTCCTCAAAATGGCACTAGTGGTTTCCGTAGTTATTTTCCTTTCCCTAGTAAATACAAATATATGGAGAAAGATAAAAATGGCTTTTTTAATATCATTGTTTTATAAGCAGCCCTGCTAGGCTTTGAAAGTCATATCTGGAACAATGAATTGAATGGGACATTACATTTACTGATGCTGCTGTTTGGCTGAATTGCAATTTTGCAGAGGCAGCAATGTATCAGACTGAGCCATGAATCTTTCCCAAGAGAATGTAGGATTTAGAGATGACTGAAAGTGATAAAAACGAAGTGAATTCCATCCATTTGGGTGTGGTGCTGGGGCAATATTGGTAATATCTCATTAAGGTACAGATGCTTCTTTCAATGTAAATTGCTCCAGCCAATCCTGACAAGCTGCTTTTTAATAGCATGAAAATTCAAAGGGCTTATTTTGCATCTCCCCTTTTGGCTGCTGAAAACTTTAAAAATGCTAGAACGAAACAATTTCAAAATTATCCGAGCTTGCAAAAATGAAATTAAAAGCATGACATAAAAGCGCTTTAAAAAGTTCTAATTGTGGATTCTTGTCTTGTATCTCATGGAGAGCAGATGTGGCAGAAAGCTCTAGCAATAGTCTGAGATGACTACAATGCAGAAGTTTATTAAAAGCAGCAAAGGAAAACCTTTACCTCACATAAGTAACAGATGCTGTTTATCCACTGAATGCCTGCTGTTGGTGGCACTGAGTGACTTAGTTTATATTGGCTAAACAAGGAAGGTCTGTATTAAATAAACCTTTAAATAAAGCTAAATATTTAGTCAGTGCAACTTTCTTCCAGGCTAACGAACGAGGATTGTGGTAATGAAAGCATTGGATTGCACTTATTTATTGAATGTTAACAATAAGTGTGTTGTGGTTTGTAGTTTCTGTGATGGCATGGCAAGCCGCAAACCTTCCCGAAGAGGGCTGCGGGGCTGCTTTGGGGAGGGCGGCTGTTCCGCTTCCCGTAGCCGTTCCAGGCGGCCCCGCGCTCGTGCTCCGGCTAGCTGTTGGCTCCACAACATGGTGGCGATAAAGGAGGTGAGAAGGGTCTCTGCATGGGGACTCCAGAGGAACTTTATCTGCACAGCGACCTACCGGGTCCCAAAAGCAGAGACAGCCCATAGCAAGGAATCTAGGGCTTTATATAGGGGTAAGGGGTTGGAGAGACCACATGGACTAATGGTCTCAGGGCACAGGGGCAGTACATGGGTGGAGTTGGGGTACCAGAACCAATAGGGAAAACCTGAGGGAGTGGCCAGGACTAGAGGTGGGGAAGGGGGGACAATGTGGGAAGGACAGGCATTTAGTAAGAAAAGGAGTGCAGAAATACAGCTCTGCATTAGTGAAGGTAGGATTTAGAGTAATTAAAACAGAGAGGCTTCAGATATTAGATTATTATGGTCTAAACTAGCGAACTGCTACCTTTCTTGCTCCATCAGTTTTGTTAGAGCAATGTCTAAGGTGTTGCCTAATGGCTAAAATTAGGTAACTACTCCTGGCTGTTGGTCAAAAGAGGGATTTCGCAAAAAGGATCTCAGGTTATCAGAGGCTGTTTGTGTCAAGGCTGCTCATCACGCATTGCTCAGTGGTCTCACCTATTCTGAACATTTGTTACCTGCTCTGTCACTTGCGATCTCGGATCCATGGTTTGGAATTCTTAGGAATTATTCAACATCCCTGTTTATGGATGACATCCAAACATGAGGCATCTTACTTAGCATCAAAGATCTAGTGTTATGAATAATATATGTTTAGGATGCTGAAAATCAAGCAAAATAGATCACATGTAATTCCAAGAAAATATCTCAAAGGCCATCATATAAGACTGTTTTATAAGCTGACTTTGGAAATGTCTGCGTTGTCAAACCTATAAAGATAAGTTGAAATAAATAAATAATGAAATGGCCTACTTAAGGTCTTTGCATCTTTTGCGAGTTTTAAATGCTTTCACTGGAGGCAATGCTTAAAGCTGCTTAGCACCCAAATTATTTGCAGTAGTTTTTCAGCCACAGCATCCTTCAAAGGCATCTGCAGAGACACATCCAGGAATGCATCCAACCATATCAAGCACTGGAGATCTTTGATGCTAAGTGAGATGTCTCATGTTTGGATGCCATCCATAAAAAGGGATGTTGTGCAATTCCTAAGTTTTAAGACTTCCAAACCATGGATTGCATTGTGAAAGTTCTGTTTAAACCTTGTAAGTGAAATATGTTGTTGGAGGTGTCTTCCCTGAGGATTACGGGCAAGCTCATTGTATTTATGGGGGTACTACGCAATTTAGATGGCACAGACAGGATGTCTCTTTCATTCTGATTTGCCTTTGTGCATGATTTATAACATCCCCCCAAATTACTTCTTGGTGTGCAATTCTTCATGCTTGTTTTACCCTCAGAAGTGAGATTTTTTCAAAGGATTTCAAAGAAGACCATTTTAGCTCCATGTGTGCTGGGTGTGAAAAAGGATTGTTTTGACACACTTTTATGCTCTGGTTGCTCCAGAAGCATTGAAATCTGAAAACTGCAGTTGTGATGGGTAAGTCTCAGCCTCTCAGATAAGGTGTTATAAGAACTCAAAAACAACATTAAAAGGACATGAAGGTTGCAAAGTCAAGTGGCTGCCAAAAAACAAATTAGGCAATGATAGAATGAACATTGATAGTGAATCTTTGATAGTGAATCAGTCCTGCTCTGTGTATAGGTTATGACAATTTTGAAGGGATAATGTACTATTTTTTTCATGTACTGTCTTTTTCTCTCCTGGTATTGTCTTTCCTTACTGGGTGTCTCTTATCACATTTGTCTTTCCAGATACAGCTTTCTCACCCAGTAATTCTTTGCTTTATCCTTCCAGACTTCTCATTTCTACCCTATCCCTAACATTTCCTTGCCTCACATCCTTACTTCACCTTCACTCCTGAATGTCTCCATCTTCTTTTTTTTTCACTCTGCTGTCTTATATCTTCTTCTTGCTCTTGGCCAAGCAAAATGAAACTCTAAGGAATGACAGTGACAAAATCAACATTATGTTTTATACGTACTCATCTTAAGGTGTAGAGAACTGATTTCTGGATGGGAATGTGTTTGGAAGTAAAGTTTTGGAGGAGAGGTTAAGGGGAACCATTCCAGATTGTGGCCAATGTTTCCCATACTTTTGTCTTGCAGGTCCCATTGCAATGCCATGCGTTTTGGGATTTCCAGCGGGGGTTCAGCTTCTTTATTTCAGTTAAAGATGTGCTGTTTTTAAAGACCGTGTTGATAGGTGAAGTTAAGATGTTAAAAAGGTCTTTTGGAGGATACTATCTAGAAAAAAAATCTGAGAGAAAAAATATAGTTGGTATTCCTCACATATTTGTATTTCACCAAAGATATGTGAGCATGCTAATTTTGTGTGCAGCTCCTCTGTGAAACTAAATATTCCTTTTACTCTTACTTGCCTCATGTGTTCTCCATCCTTTCTCTCTATCTTTTTACTAAACTGACTTTTTCTGTGTTCTCTTAAATTGGTTTATGCCTTTGGGATATGTTACTGTGTGTATGTGGCATCAACTGGAACAAACCCCTGCAGATTAAAGGGGCATCGCTGGCCTGTGCTCTGTACTCCTGCTATGCCTAGAGATCAGTGTGCTGGGAGGTGTGAACACACTGAGCAAACCAGTGAGCCTGGCTCACTGGGTGGATTTTAACTTCAATTTAATTTGGAAACTTCCAGAGCTTTATCACTGATACTGCAAAAAGCTAACTTACGTTCTTAATTTTCTACACTGTGAGTAGATCTGGCTAATTTGTTCCCCAGCTGTTTAATTTGCAAAGGGGGCTGTCATTCAGTGTTAAATAAAACTGGAAAAGATGGAGCCCAAGGAAGATCCGTGTAATGATGAAAGTTTGTTCCAGTTCAAAGCTGCTGTTGATATTGGGTGTGATCCAAAAACTCTTGATGCCAGATGCAATGTTTCCATTGATGTAATCAGATTTCAAATCAGGGCTGGTGTGTTCAGCCCACTACTCCTTTAGCTACTGCTCTGGTACCTGACTCTCTGGGAGGATGAGCTGTGCCAACAGCATTTAGAAAAACACCACTCCTACTTGCCCCCTGCCTTAGTACTATGTGCAAGAGATGCCCACTCCCGCTTGTATAATTCACTCTGTTTCTCCCTCCAGGCATGCAATGTGAGATTTTTCTTTTCTTTTTCAGCCTAACCCAGCTTTTCATTTATTTTCCTCAGGCCAGATGTGCATGGTTTTGTGTAATCTGTATGTGTTGTGGACCAGATCTGGGTGATCCTCACTGCCCCTAAATCTGAGTTGCTGGCTCATTCAGCCAAGAACTGATTTCTGGATGGTCTCTCTGGACTCATTACCTGAGCCTGGACATGCTTGGTGCCTCATCATTGGCACTTTCTATACTTCTACATTAAAAAAAAAAAAAAAAAGAAAGTGAAAAAGGGAAAGTTTTGAAAATCCAGGCAGTTTCATGAAAGATAATGGATGAATAAGGATTTATAGTGACCTACTCTGGTATTATTGTATGTTAGAGACTCAAGGACCAAATCATGGTCTTGGCAAGCCCCACCAGAGCACAGCTGGCCCTGGGGCTGAGAGAAGTTCCCTGGGGGAGAGTCTGAAATTGGAGGTCTCCTATTTGACTCCACTTGTAAGGGAAATGTGCCTCATTGGACAGTCTCATAGCTGAATTGATTTCTCAGTTGTCTTATGATTCATATTGCTCTTTGGTGTTGCTGATCATACTATTTTCTTTTTTTGCTTAATCTGCCTGTTTTTTCCAGGCTTTATATGTTTCTGTAGAGCTAAAACTTCCCATTTTCTCTTTCAATTTATTTTTAGAGGGAGCAGTATGGAGACCCCTGTCAGATAATCTGTCTGCTGGTTAAGAAATGCTGCTGCCCTTACCTAGGCAATCTCTTATATCAGCTTGGTGGACAAAGACACAAAAATACTTCTCCTGCTGTCAAAAAAGAGCAAATATTTAACTCTTTCCAATATGCAAGTGCTTTCTCTGTGATTTTTAACAATCATTGATAACAGATTAGCAGTTATGGTAAAACTTTGCTTTATGGACTGTGTACTATTTTGGGCGCTGTGCTGGTGGGTGAAGAATCCTGGTATAAGTCACTTTTCTATTCTGAATCTCTTCTCCCACATATAAAAGGAGAATAAAAATGCTGGCTGCCTTTCTGATATGCTTTGAAATCTACTGCTGAAAAATGTTACTTAGAAGTCGGACATTATGATCTATAATTATAATCAAACCCATATGAGCATTACGCGTGAGAAGGCAGCCTGATGGCATATATGGTTGTGAGTGTAAAGAAACCAGGAAATTCCTCCTGCTGCTGTAGACAAGTGACACTGGAGGCATTTTTAAGTACAGATATTAGCTATTCATTGTGTCGGTAAGGCAGAGAACCTGGGGAGCTGCATTGCTACTTGTTACGATTACTTCCTGTATTTAATTTCTCTGCCATGATTTTGCATCAGTATAATTCTTTGACCTAAATATGAAAATATCAGCCAGGGAATGAAAACTGAAATCAGGTTTCAGAGTTGATTGTCGTGATGTACTTTGTGAATGGCATTAGTTGATGGAGGTGGGGGAGCAGTAAGAATTCCCCCTGAGAATCTAGAATTGTACATCAGAACCAAACTTATTTTTTGAAGATACAACTTTTTGTTTGATGTGTGCAATTTTTACTTGTATTGCAGAATTCTCTCCTGGACTGTGAGAACCTTGGAAGTACTTTTGGGCTATTCAGGAACTCCAAGTTACTTCAGCAACTCCTGTCTAAACCATCCGCTTCTTGCTGGCTTACAAAAGTAAAAAAGGTTTTGTTATCTGAAACAAATGCACATTGTTACTGTTGATTTAGAAAGTATTTTTAGCTCGTGGATATACCCAAAGCATGAAGTGTCAAATGGGAATCTTTATTATTTTATGATTTCAGGTATGTGAATTGGATAGATCAGCGTGTAATTCTATAGATGAACAAGGTTTCAGATCTACCTCCAAAACTCCAGCTTCTCCTTTTGCTATTCTCACTTCCCTTGTTGTTCTTGCCTGGACACCTCAGGGAAGTCCAAGGACAAGCTGCTGTCTGAGAGACCTATATTATAAAGGTAGGCTCATCAAAATGAATGTCTTCTCCCTTATCAGATTTTTATTTTAGTGTTAATTGGTTTCAATCCCTGGCATCAGTGCAGTAAATTTAAACCCCCTCAAATCTCTTGACTTCATTTAATACCAGTTACAAAAAATACTCCCATATGATTTTTTTTTTCAAGGAAATGAAGGAAAGACTTTATTGTAACTGTAATGGCTCAAGCTCCTTTGTTAAAGGAGCAATAAGGTTGCAAATTGCACAATTTATCACTCTGGAAATGCTTGTTCAACCCAGTTCTGTTCTCCTATTTGTCTGCATCATGATACTGGCTTATATTTCGCTGCCCTTGAATAAATGCTCAGAACAAACCCTTGTTTACATGTGAAGTAGATTACACTCAGTATAAATCAAGATAGTAAATTGAAGCTGAGACTATTTATTTTTTCTGAACTAAAACCCTTTCTTGCTACTGAGAATATTAATAATAATAATAATACAGTGACTAAAAGGTAAAACTAGCTTCTTGAGGTCTTGAAAGAGTTATGACCATATTGTGTTACATACTTCAAATACACCTGAGGAAATGTGAATTTCTCTGAAAGGGCGTCAAGTCTGGCATGGGAACACAGCACAACCAGACTTGTTAGAACACCTCTTATAAATTTGGTTTTTGTTAGTAGACTTGAGAAGTTAATGGCAGAAAGCTATTTCTTCTATTAATTCATTTTCTCTTTTGTGCGGGTCGCACATCTGAACACAGCTGGAGCAGCAGTGAGAGACCAACCCTGCGGTACACTTACTCAGAAGTGGATGGTCATCCAGGGTACGACTGTGTTTTCTAGAAAGGTGTTTGGAAACTCCTTTGAGGTACTTTTAATCAGAAGGTGTGTGTCACACCTGTAGTTTCTCTCTGCATGCAGCAGCCCATTTCCTCTTTTGGCATGGTCCAGGTTATCCCATCACTGTTTGATGGGCACATTTGTCAGCCTCTTGTTGTCTTCAGTTTACCAGCTCCAGGAAACTTTGCACGTGCTATCTCATGGCACCTGCGTTTCTTGCAGTTTTCAGGTGGTGGTCCCTCCATCCATATGTGTAGGTCCCTGGTCCCCCGTCAAGGAGGCTGGTGCAGAAGGGTTTTTGTGGCAGGAGGAGCGCTGCTGCTGAGCCATCAGCTGTTACTGAGGGAGACAGAATGTGCGTGGGAGAAAGGAAGAAATGACCCTGTTGTGTAGGTGGGGAACTGGGCTACAGCATCTTGCTGATTTGCCTCACCCCTGGCAGGAAGCCGGCAGCAAGGCTGTGAACTGAGTCCAGGATGTCTGTGTCCTCCTGGCTCAGCCTTTCCCTCTCAATAACAACTGTCTCTGAAGTTTTCAGCTCCTGTTGCTCTTCTTGCTCTGCAGCAGGATATGCAGTTACAGCATTCTTGCTTTCCCGGACATACTGGCATTCTGGAAGTAGGCTTCAAGGTCTGAGGAAAACCTCAAAATATTTGAGATTGGGTTCCTAGGGCTTGGTTGGCACACTTACTGGGACTCAGCCTGAGGTATTTGTTCCTCTGAATGAACTAGAGACATTTCTTCTACTCTTTATTCCACAAATTGTGAATAGAAAAGGAGCAGCCCAAATAGATGTGTCGGGTGTCTGAGGAGAACCATTGCCTAGAAGAGTCTGTTTTCCCTGTGACTCTTCTACTCAACACATCTAAATTATTTGGAAGAAAAGAAAAAATAGGCTAAACACTTGTAAGAAATTATATCCAAAAGGAAGACTCAAAAAGATTAGGAAAAATTATTATTGAGGCTGTGATTCACTATAACATGTTTTGCAGGAGTCACTTTGCTTTACCAGTCCTTATCTTTCCACTGTTCCCCAGCCCAAGAGCTGAAAACAACCATTGACAAACAAACCCTTATTTTTATTTCACTCTAGATATTGTAAATATTTCTTTAGATAGCACTGAAAATGGTACTTCAGGGTTGTCATGGTGTCAGGATTAGACTCTGAGGATCTGAGTCATGACCAGGCCTAGCATTGTAACTTCATGTTAACATTTTCTATAGCTCTTTTTTTTTTTTTTCAGTGTCTGAAAGTTCATTAGCTTTTATAGACGAAAGACTCTGTGAAAATTTCTTTTATCTTTAGGTAAATTCCATTCATGGAATTCACTGAATCAAAAGCCCAGAAATTGCTTTAAATGCCAGTAACTTCAGTAATTTGGAGTTATTCTTCATTGAATTGTCCTAGTTAATTACTGTCATATTTAAACAAGGTTTTGGTTGACCAAAGACCATTAAAATACACTTCGGGTTAGATCAGGATATTTTAAAAGACTTGACAGAACTGTTTCTTCAACCGTCTTTATGCTGGTTGAAAGATTTTCATTTGAAGTTCCTAACCATAAAAATATTCTTGAGACTCTCACTCTCTTTTCCTGGTAGACTTAGGAGTGATTATAATAATAAAACAAATATGCTTGTTGTTGTAAACCATACCTGCATGGAGGACAGTATTCAGAACAAGAATGGATTAGATATTAAGCTCCATGAAATTAACTGAGTGGGAATGTCTCCTTGAAATACAAGGGTGGGATGACCTGTGTATTTGGTAATTAAATGGCCTATTGCTGACACTGATGGGAGGCAAACAATAAAATAAAATTAATACAGGTATCTTTGCCTGAAACTAACTTTCACATTTTACCACTGTTTGAATGTAATCTTACTGGTTTTGAACATGCCACTTACAGCAAATAGTTCTCCTGTTCGTACATGAAAACCCACTGGACTGTCTGGGAATTTAAGGAAGGGAAAATGACACCAGAACTTGACTGACCACAAAGTTTGCAGTAATGTTTTGGCTGTCAGATGAAACATGTTGGAAAACTCATGTAGATATATTTTGGGTTAGGAAAATTGGTGTCCTCACCTGAAAAGAAAAAATAAATACTTGAGTCTTTTTTTTTTGGAACTTAAAAATGAGAACAAATTCCAGTCTATACTGAAAGATTTAGAAAATTCATGTCAGTTTAAAAAACCAGAAAATTACAACTGCAAGAGAACACTGTGATTATTTTTTCTTGTGTAATTCAATTGGGACTCATTGCTCAGGAAAGTCATATGATCAATAAAGTCTTGTTCTGTTTAATTATTATAGAACAACTTGACAAACATCTGAGCCAATTTCCCCACACTGCCTCAAACTTGGAATAGATAGAAAAAGAGTCAAATTGATTTAATGCATAGCTAAGAATGAGTAGCCAGAAATGGAAGGAGAAATGTGGAAAAGTTCTGTCAAAACCCTTGATCATGCAAAACAAGTAAGTATTAGACTACTTTGAAATGTTGAGATTATTTTTAATGCTGGGACTAGATTTGCTTAAAGGTGCAAACAGTAAGAGATAAGTGCCTTACCTCCTTAATCATTTGTGTGTGTTGAAATGGATTACTGGCTGAAATTCAGGTCTGTTTAAATCTGTGGGAGGCTGTATTTGTGTTGGGGCCCTGAGGGCACTAACAGACTTTAGTGACCAGCCTTACCTGGAACTTCCACCCCTTAGAGTGTTAGCCCCTCACCCTGGGAGACACTGGGGCAGCACTGGCCTCTAGCACAGCAGCAGGGATGCCCTTCCTGCCCACAGATTCCCTTTTTTCAGACCTCAACCTGTGCACTGGCAGCTTGGCTTGAACTTGGACCTGCCTTATTGCCATGGCATTGCCTTACGACTTGGACCCACAGTTGGACCTGGCTACTATGTCGAGATCTGTCCTGCTCCACAGCTCAGGGTGGTGGACAGGCCCTGGCTGGGAGGACTCTGCCCACCTGAAATGAATCATATTCTGCAGACTTGTCTTTCAATCCATTGGCTTCACGGAGACGTTTGAATTAGATCTGATACCTAACCATTAAACAATTAGTGCTAGATGAGCAGGAGCACATCCATAGTGAAAGCAGAATTTCTCCTTTTTCTCTAGGATTTCACATTATTTGAGGGGTTTTTTACCTAATTCTCTTTCCTGAGCTTTGGCTGTTTCAAAGACTTTCTTGCAGGCCTTTTCTATTATAGATCTTCATCGCCCATTTTCTAAAGATCAGATATAATATCTTCATCTATCTTGTGTGGTTATTAGTGCCTGCTGCACTGAATTGGCACAGCTTTAGCAGCTTTAGATGGATATCTATGTAATCTCTTCATGGGCTGGCCAGCAGAATCCTACTACTCCCGTACAGTGATCCTTCATATTCATCATGTGGACATTCAAGTGCTCAGATTTTAGTAATGTAAGTGCCCTGGAGAGAAGATAATGAGCTTCAAGCAAAGCAAACATTAATCTTTGTTTTTGCGGTATTTGCTGAAAACATTCAAAATTGTGTATCTGTCTGGTTTTAAAATTTACAAGTTGAAACATAACTATTTACATAAGTTGGAGAGCATGGTCAATAAAGTAGTACTTGTGTGAGGGAAGTTTCAGTGGAAGTTTTAATTTTACAGGTAATTAAGGAATAGACAAAGTATACGATAATGGATCCTAATGCCACAAAGTTAATGAGAATTTTGTCATTGATTTTGCAATAGACTAGACTTCATAAAAGACATGTCTGACTTACAGAGAGGAAATTTTCCTCATGCTTCATCCAGTTTTACGTTACTAACAATTTGCTGAAATTGTTTTAGTGATTACAAATGTATGAAATGTTAAATACAAACCAGATGTTGTCGGAATGTGACAACTGTCAGATTTTGCTTTGTTCAATTCTTCTTTTCCTGTAACTGCTGGCAATATCAGTTAGTATCACTAGCTCTCTGTGGCTGAAAACGTCAGCCTGATTGAGGTGACACAGTTCAGTCCAGAGAAAAATCAGCAGTCAAAAACTGAATGCAAAGTTAGTTATACAGTGAGTCAGGGCACTGAAGAATGAAAATACTAAGCTTGTTTTTTGTGAGAAGAAGAAGAATATGCAAAATGTGCCTTCTCCTTAGGGAAGAAGCTGTAGATTTTGTAATGATGCTTTTCATTGTAAATGTTTGTTTCAAATCAATATATATATTAGAAATATCAAAAATTCTATAAAATTTTAAGATTCAATTATTTCATATGAGTAGGGGTGTAAAAATAAGCACAGTCCATTAACATTCTTTGGTTTTATTGCACAAGAGAATTTTTTCTGGGTTTTTTGTGGATTTGGGGTTTTTGTTAAGTTTTGTTTTGGTGAACTTAGGACCTTCAAATTTGTCAGTGTGTGAATCTGAAAGAATTTGCTAAAGAGGGGAGATGTTGTGTGGCCCAGAGTGCAGATGGACTTCTCACTCTTCTTGAGTTTTCATGGCTTATTTTATTCTTATTTAACAAAGCCTCTGGATTTTTAACTGCGGTTCATAACCAAGTTTGGGGTTCAGAACATAGAATTATTGGTGGCTGTATTTAAAAGGTCTGAAATTTGTTAGACAAATTTCTGCAGATCTGAGGAGTGAGTGACCACAGGTGGACACAGGGCTGAAGAGGAAATGAAACCCATGAAAAGAGTGATAAAAGTAATGGCTGCAAGCAATGAGGGAGTTCCTTGGCTTTTATCACACTGTGTGGAGATGTGAGAGGGACAGGCTCTGAAAAGGCTGAGATAAACCGAAAACCAGAGGGACAAATAGTCAGTTCCTCAGGAAAATCAAATCACTGGGGATATTTACATATATAAACTTTGGTCTTGTGGCGTTATATTTTCATATTTCTAACACATGAGGATAACCACCACTCAACCTGAGAAAGCTGCTCATATGCTGTGGTGGAAGAATCAGATCCAGGCATCCCATTGAGCAGAATTTACTTTTGCTAGATAAATAAAATCCACATTAGCTGCCAAATAAAAATCCTTATCATGTGAGTTATGCTTGCTCAGTCTCTAGTGTATGAAGTAGATATTACTAACTCATCTCACATAAACTGCCCAGCATGTGGCTGATAATGGCTTTAGGCTGGTACCAGGCAGGATCACAATGTGTGGCAAAGTCACACATCTAGTCTGCGTGCTGAGCCACTCTTGAAACCACACCTCAAAACTGCAGCCATCATTCAGCATCCTCCCTACAAGACATTCTTGGTCTTCTGAATTCACTTACAGCAGTCATTTCACCCTTTGGGTCTTCGGGCAATTTAATTCATAAAACGCACGAACAAAACATACTGTAGATGCTTTTATAATTTCTTTTCTGTTTTTTTATTCTTTTTTTCCAGTTAGTCAAATTTCTTCTCTGCTGTATATTACTATCCATACAACTCAGAGCAGTACAATTGTAAGACCAGAGGGCAACGAAAAGTCGATTTTTTTCCTTGTATGCCTTTTTTTACTTTCACATACCCAGAGGGAAAGGTATGCTATGTGTCTTTATCACATGTTTAATGAAAAATGTAGTCTGCAATGCAGAGATGGGTGCTGCTGTTTGGGGTACCCCTTCCGATTTATGTTGCAACTACTCAAAAATTATGTAAAAATGATGATGTACCAACTGCTGGGAAGTGATGTAAAACTCTCGTATTTGTTCCAGAATATGAAAAGATGCTCCAAATATTCCTCTCATTCATTTAAAAGGGCTTCCTTATTTATCTTGGTTTCAACAAGACAAGAAATACAGTTGGTTTGTGTGTGTCCTATTTCAGAGTCTGAGCGATGCTGGAGGGACTAATTTTTCTGCCTGCTATAGCTCTCTTGCTTATTCTTTTAGCCAGATGTCAAACAGAAGACTGAGAAAAACTTTAGGTGCTCTCAAGAATGATGGTAATAAGGGAAGATGATAGAACATAACTGGATTGTGCTCTTGCAGCTGAATTGCTATTGATTGTAGAGAATGTAAAATCTCATTGCGAGACAGGCATCTCTCCAGCCCTTGGCGATGCTCTGCCACCTGCCTGCACGGGGCAGGGCAGTACCTCGCACACGGCTTTGCGCTTTCTGAGGAGATGGCTTGTAGCAGGCAATTCTGCCTTGTGCATTGACATTTGTCTCTCTGATTAGTCCTTCTCCTATTGCAACCATTAGTAGACGTTATGTTGACATCAGCTGTCTTGCATTAGAGCGACATGGTGATGACTTTGTATTCAGTATAGCACTGTAGCACTTATTTTTGTGGTTATGAGGGTTCTGTTGTAGATAAATAAGATACAGTCCCAATCTAATAAAGTGGGAACTAATATAAGCCCAGAACATACTTCAGAAGCAGTTGAAATATAATTCAAAGGCTTTTTTTATATGGTTTTTTTTCTTTCCTACCTTTCACTTGCAGACTTTTTTCCCAAGGAAATGATATTTTTCTTACCTAATTTCATTTTTCACATAAGGAAAGAACATATGAGAAAATATTTTTGCCAATTTTTTGCCTATTTTCCCTATAGACAAATAATTCTTAAAAAAAAAAAGAAGAGGAATTCATTCTTTGTCAAGAAGGTACAGCTTACAGATATTAATTATTGTACAAATTTTACAGCTTATCTGCAGCGTTCAGCTGCAGCAAATAATAGTGGCAAAATTGCATTTTGTATGGCTTTATTACTGTAAAGGACACAGGACAAAGGGAAATGATGGTATTTCTGGTTTAACTTTTATATGACCATGTACAAGAAATGTATGTTGTTCTAAATTGTTTCTTGGTATGGGTTCATCTGAGCAGAAGACTCTTCTGTTAAAAGATATTGTTTTGCTGGATAGCCCATAGATGTCTCATAAGCATATTCATGTCCTTTAGTCTTGAGAAAATATTTGTTTCCGGGCTGTTTCAGCACAAATTGTTTTTCTGTGTAGTGTATATATCTGCATATCTAAGGAAATATGTCACAAATAATTCTACAGGATGTAGCTTTCATTTCCTTCTGCAGTGATATCAAACAGCAGTATAATTATGAGGAACACTGTGTAGGGATATCTGTAACTTGCAAAGACAAGGTGTCACATCTAATACAGAACAAATCTAATAGGGTAATACAGTATGACAGCAGAGAGTTCAAACTCTGCATGCTCAGTTACACGTTGGAATATGTGTTGGAACAAAGCAAGAGACGGAGTTCAGGAAGCAGAAGTCTTGTGAGATTTATAAACCTATAAGTATAAAAATTATATTCTCCTGTCCTTTTGTTTTGTATGTTAGCAAAATTCTGGTGGCCCAGAATCTGAAGTGTTTTCCAGATATCTTATTGTTCTATTATTAAACCCGTGATATTAAAAAGTAACTGGTTTTCATCTCCTGCTTGTGTAGCCAGGTACTAGATTGTCTTAACTGTTCAGGTTATCTTCACCTTATCTTCGCTTGTGTTCATTTTTGTGGTGCAAAATTCAATAAACACGGCATTCCAGGTTTCTTTTTCCTTTGTGATTTAAAGTAATAACACAATAAAGATCTAGAAAATATGGGTGATCTGACTTCAGGGTTTGTCTTGGACCACTCTCAGTAAGGCTTTGCATGTGATCAGCCAGATCTGCTGTCTCTGGCAGGCTCCAGGAACTCCATCATGGGTTCAAAAGGTTTCTGCTCCTGGGATAACCTCAGTGATGCACAGCTGAGAGAATAATTTATATTGTTATTAACAGACATGAATAAGGGAACTTATGAGGAGGATTGGAAAATACGAAGCAACGGGATGCTTGAAGAATTTGCATTGATTGAGTGCAGTGACAGTTGATGCACCTCTGTTCAAGGGCGAATTTTATGCAATTCAGCTTGATAGGTAAACTTGAGATAAGCTATTTTTAGACAATATATACTGCTTGCTAAGGATGAAAAAGTTTCTGATTTTTTTCAGACAGTCATGTCTCAGAGATACCTTGCGAGTCAACACAATTCTTCCTTGTGGATGATTTTTTATCATGCTTCTAGTTAGAGCATTCAGTACTAGCAACGCAGGGAAGGTATCCCAAACAAGGCTCATAACAATACTATGGGAATTGTTTTGGAAATACTAGTGAGTGAAAGGCTGTTTGCATGGGTACTTGTCGATAGCAAGCAGTGGCACAAAGGGAGCAAGGAGGTAATGTTAGCACATTTAAAGGCCGTTGTGCCAGTACTTAATAGCAGAGTCCAACTCCCCTGTAAGTAAATTGTTCTTTTTTACTGGAAAAGAAACATGATCACCACCTAGAACGTTATCAGTCAGGAGCAAATCATAAAAGTTAGTTTAGAGGAGAAGTAAAATTCCTCAATCCGCTTTCCTGTCTGCATATCAGGAAAGGACTGCTTTTCTTCTTCTGCCCTTGCAGAGGAGGAAGCTCCATTTTTTCAAAAAGACATAAATACTCCTGGAAAAGTTTGATGCAACAGCTTCTCCCTGCCAAGTGAAGTAATAGGTGTAATTGGGGGAGTATACAGGACTTGGTTTTATGGCTGGGGTGCAGTCCAGAGTCTGGTGAGATGACTCTTCCTTGGGTCGTGTTGTCTCCAGGCATTACCTTCTGGAGTCCCTAGATATAAATCTTGGTCCTAGCACAGTGGACACAGACACTTTAGTTGCTATAGCTCTGTGTCTGTCAGAAGCAGCTCTGTGGAAAGGTTGCAGCATGGACTGTATGGCAATGCTTTGTGGTCTGCAAACTGACCCAGGGGCTGTGCTCCTGGAACCCCTGCTCTGAAAAGGTACTTTTTGCCAGAAGATGTTGCTTTCCAGAAAACTCATATGTAAGTAATTTCAGTATCTGAGGCCACTTATAAACAACAGGCTGTTTCTGGAAGTCCTTTTTGGTATGTGCTTTCTCACTCTGTTATCCTGGCCTCTTTTTCTCCTCCTTGATTTGTCACTTGAGAATCCACATAAAATGAAGAATGCAGGATATTCAAAGGAAAGTTCCTGGAGCTGAAATGTTACAGCTGTTCTGTCTCCATTGTCTTTAAATCAGTTTCAGTTTGTTTTAGTGGTGCTGAGGAGAGCTAAAAACCTTAGAAAAAGTTGCTGTTGATATCTGTGGCAGAGGGTACCACTGCCTTGCAACACAGGAGGGAATATGAACTCTTGAGAGCTGAAAGAACTGTGGGTTTTATTGCTTTATGTTAAGCAAATATAGTATGGGCATGAAAGTAGCTTTAAGTCTTCAACCCTAATGACTGCTCTTAGGACAATTTAGTATGAATTTTAACTTAATGAAGGCTCCTGGCTCTGCAAGACACCAATATCCTGTCGGATTTCATTGCTGGGAGACATCCTAGCTGGTAAATTTGTATCACTGGTGTGTGGCTCAGAATGGTTCTTTGCTGAAATAACATTTCACATACTACAAAACATTAAGCATTCCTCTTTAAAAGGGATGCTTCCTCCTAAGTTTTACGTACTGTACTTTTCAGAATTTTTAGATTTTTTTCTGCCCCTCATATCCACTAATTGAACACTGCAGCTGGATACAGCAGGGAGAAATGAAAAGTGAAAAAAAATCTATTTTAACAGAGTTGTTTGTCATGAGCTCCGATGAAGATGGCTGTGGGTTTGAACTCATTTAAAAATGAAATGTTGGTGCGCTTTTTATTCATTTGTATGTTGCTGTATGTAAGATGACATGCATCCCCAATCTCTCCTTTCCTCTGCCGTCAGATTTGTACACAGACAGGCAGTTGCAGATGTACCATCTACACCTGAGAACAGGTTGTTGTGGGGTTGTTTTGTGTCTTGTCTTTGCACAGGAAGAAGTTAAAAACTGGAATACTGTGGGAGCTGGGCAGTCAAATACATTTACTTTTGGAAGAATCTGTCTATCTGTGGGACTGCACCTTGAAGATGGTGCCCGACTGGTGGCAGTTTGGGTAGAAAAGAGCTCACTGGTTGGCATCTGTCAAATTTAAAGGCCAAACCAGAAGCAAAAAATAAGTGGAGTGTGTGGTTAAGGATCCATTTGGAATGTTAGTCTTTCTTTTCTTTTTTTTTTTCTTGC
Source organism: Rhagologus leucostigma (assembly GCA_013397725.1). Classification (NCBI taxonomy): domain Eukaryota; kingdom Metazoa; phylum Chordata; class Aves; order Passeriformes; genus Rhagologus; species Rhagologus leucostigma. The sequence goes on along the minus strand of VZTD01002787.1, from coordinate 2,503,403 downwards.
ACTTGTTTTTTTAACCAAGTAGAGTTACCTTCTTTGATTAATTGAACATAACAAGGTTGTTTAGAACTGGAAATTTGATATCTCTACTGCATCAGACTTGACATTCACTTCAGAGACAATTCTTTATCAGGGAATGGCTTCTTAGGGTCAGCCTCAGGATTACATTACAGCTCCTGTCTGTGCTAGAACTGCTGCGTGTCAGGAGGTCAGTGTAAATAGTGAAAATATGTAGCCTGGAATAATCCAACCTGACACAGACAATCTAACCCCACGTCCTAATTAGCATGCCAGGACTTAATTCCTTACTAAAACACAGTGCTTCTATCACTTGGGAATGTAAAAGTGCTTATAAATCTAATTTAAATTCCTTTTTGAAAAAAGGTTTGGACCCTCTTGGGCTTTTAACATCTCGAATATTGAAGGGTCTGTTGTTATACACAGGAAGATATTGATAGTAGCAGATAGTTTGATAACATTATTAAAAAAAAATCAATTTTTGAAATGATTTTACAAGACTATTTTTGTTTATTTTGGTCAGGCCTAATTTTCTGCCTTGAGAAATCAGCACTCTTTCAGCACTCTTCACGGAAAGGCTGTTGCTGACCCTGCTGGTTTCTATTGAAGTAGCTCCCCAAACCATAGTTAGCAAAGTTACATTTGCCTTTTACTCAGCAGAAATTTCAAAGTTTCAGCCTATCTCCAATTCCCAAACAATTACAAAAAAAGCTAACCAAGGGACAACACACAGAAACCATCCTCCCCCCCTGCCAAACCCCATCATCCCAGCATGAAAAATGGTCTTGGATGCAGATGCTAAGAGGGCAGAAAGTGATAGTCTTTTACAGTTTGACTTTCTTCTTCCCTTTGCCTTTTTTTCACTTACCTTTTAAGGTGTCTTCTTTTCCTTTTTTTCCCCTCAGCTTACTGGCATCTGACTTAAAAGGACACCTCAGAAAGGTCACCTGATTACTGCCTGAAGACAGCCCAAGACAAAGAGGAAGATTTACAATTAGGAACAGATATAAAGATATATAAAAAGATGCGAAACTTTTTCTGAAAAGGTTGTAATTTATACTTGAAAGGGCCGTAATGACACTGCTTCTCTGCGCTTATATTAGGCATTTCTTCTGAAGATCTCGAAAGGTATTAAGGGAGTGAATTTAGTACTATAGTATCCTCTTTCACCTTTAACAGGTTCAATAGCAGTAGGGGAAAATTTAGGGGTGGGCATTAACAGAATTCACAATGTCCTCTGCAACTTAGGCTGGCATACTCTCTCCAGTAAATGATCTGCTGCCACCTGACCTTGCCAGACTCCCTATAGCACATAGAAAATCATAGGTGCTGCAAAAACCTGATCTGGTAGAAAATATTATGCAGGAGAAGATCTAAAAGCTCCTATCGCAACCAGAGCCAGAGAACAATGAAGCTGAGGGTCCCTCATGCCAGAGCTCAGATAGGTAAAACATAAAAACCTACATGGGATCACAGTATTGGTTAGTTTTCTAGACCTCCCTGGATGCTCAAGGAATGGAACAGGCACTGTTATCTCATAGTTTCTGACCTTATTTTAGATGTTCCTTTTAGCACCATTACCTGAAAAGGTTAGGTAGATGCTTAAAGTGAGGTGAAATTATCTCCCCACCAAAAGTAAACACTTTGTGGTGTTAAGGCTGGGCTGAAGAGGGAATTTTTGATTGCTGGATAAAGACACTAGCAAGAAGAGAGTATTAAAGTCATCATGAATTTAATGGAAGCTTCCTGAACTCCTGTGCTTAGTGCTGGACTGCAGGTGGTCTTTATGCAGTGGGCATGCTGTGAGTTGTCTTAAACAATGATATCCTACAGGGACCAAAGTGGAGAAGTAATGTCTTCATGTCTGATGCTTGGACCACAGCAGATAAATATTCAGGTCCCTGAAGAGCAATGACGCTGAATGTGTAAGCACATTTTATCTCTCTGGGACTGTGCAGTTAGGTGGCTGCTGAAATATGAGCTTTTTGTTTGTTTTGTTGACACAGGATCATCAACAGAGCTGTTTTGTGTGTCCCTCAAGGAGCGTGGGTTTTTAGGTAGCTTGCTCTACCTAAAAAGACTACTGAAAGACTTTCCTGGAAATGGGAATGACAGCCTTAGCATACAGAAGATGGAAAGGGATATGTTGAATATATTTTGTAGCTGTTTCTTGCAGTCAGAGCAAGGATTAAATTGATCTGGTTGTCTCAATACTTGGTGTGGACCAAACGGAAAGAAAATAGAGAGGAAATGGTGTCCTTCAGTTAGTGAGACCTAATGAAGGTCTAGTGTTGCTCCTGCTGGGATCTATCAGCAGCTTTGAGGCAGCAGAAGAATTACCTTAGATGGAACAGATATTCCCTAGAAATGCCTCCTGCTTGTTTGTAGACTGGAGTTTTATGATCTTTATGGGTGGTAAAGAGTCTGCAGACCGAAAGCCTAACTCAAGTTTATGCTGTAGTATTCAAACAAGTTAAAAGTGCGACGCTTGCAACCTACTATGTTAAAAGCCTGTGTTCTTTCAATAACTTCCTGCATTGTATTATGTGGTTTTTTTTGTTGTTGTTGAGACTTCACCCTGTATAGCTTTCTAAAAAAAGCTCCTAAAACACGAAATCTTGCATGCATTTGCAGAAGCAGCGGGTGCTGAGGAAGCGGCAGTTACAGTGCTGCCACCAATTTCAGTGGCACAGCAGGAATGGTCTTTAGGAGAAAAACTAGACTTACAAGCACTCCATGTTCTTGGGGAATATTCCTTATTACAAAACAAAACTTCTTTCTTAGAAGGCTTAAGGCGAAGAAATAACTCCTTGCCAAGATAACGTCTGCTTCTCTTAGTTACTGGCCTCACTAGACCTTTCAGGAAAAATGTGGTTTAGGAACTGGTGAAGTTGAGCACTTTCAAGACAGTATTTTATAGTGAATGACTAAGCTGTGCCATATTCAATTCCAGTCTTGGCAGCTTAAAACCATTTGCTCAAGTGAAGGATTCAGCAGCCCTCTAGGTTTCCCCTCCCTTTTGTATATTTGTCCTATGTCCTTTGACACTTTTTGTCATCTTAGCATCTGCAGACAGAACTAACACTAATGTCTGTGTACCATCTGCTGGGTAAGTTAATATCTATTTCACAGCAGGACAAGACACTGCTTCCACCAGTAAAGATCTATAGAGATTTGCCCAAAATCAAGGCACTGTTTAGAAGGTTGGAATTCTTCTGTTTACTTTGTATGCTCCATTTTCAGTTTTCACATACCTCTCCAAGGCTTAGACTTTTTTTTTTTTCTCTGAAAGAAGCGTTTAAAATATCCTGGCAGAGACGTTTTCTTTTTTTTGTTTTTTTTGTGAACTATCTCCAATTAGGAGGCAGGCAGAAGTGGTTACTTGTGGAATTCAGGCAGCATTTACAGCCTGATTAACGCATAAGTGACTTACTGCTTCTGTCTTTTTGTATTTGTATTGGATCTAGAGATCATAGCTCTGTCAGTTTGGTACTATACAAACATGATCCCTTTACTACTGAGAAGATGCCTAGGTTCACAAATTAGGCAGAGCTGAAATGTTATCTTTTTTTTCCCATTTGGAGTTTTTGTGCACCTCACTGCCTTATTATTTTGTGTCTGGTAGGAGGCTGTCTTGGTCTGGGCTGGCTGTCCTAGGTCTCATGTTCTTTTTTTCATTTTTTCTGTAGAGTGCAAGTAGAAGATTTGTGTCATCAATAACATAACCTTACTGATACTTTGTGGTTTTTTTCATAGTTTCAATAACTTCATGGCTTAAAAAGAAAGCAATGAGGAGGGGTAAATAGCAGCAGCTGATGGCCTGAACTTTGATGAAAGCTGGTGGTTGGGGTAGAGCTTTGGAGAAGCTCACATGGCTCTGATGTGAGTATCCTAGTAGGGATCAGTCCACTGAATAAAAAACTCAGTCGTAAAAGAGAGCAAGCAAATTAATATTAGAAAGTGCATTAACTGTATGATATTTTTCTGGGTCATTCTGAATAACATACTTTGAGAAATCCGTCTTTGATTTCATTTTTCAGAAACATTTGCTACAGCCCTCCGGTATCTTCCAGCAACTTACTGTTAGTGATTTCATCTTATGCTGTATGACTTTTTAGTACTATACTGGGAATTTTTTCTTTTATGATGGTTTGTTTGTTTGGTTTTTTACCTTGTTCTTCTTTTCAGACTGAAGAACTCAGAGTCTGGGCTTCCCTAGAGCTTCAGCTATATTATTCTCTTATTTTGCTGTTCCATCTCAGCTGCAAATTGCATTTTCTGTCTTTTTTGTAACAGTGGGATGAGCTGTTTTTGTCCCACTAGAACAGCTGGTTTCTTTTGGTTAATTTAATACCTTTCTCACTTAAGAGAGTTTATCAGTTTCTTAAGCATTCTGTTATGTTTTATTGGCCTTATTGTCTGTCCTGGTATTTAATAAGCCCGGTGCAGTGCCTTCCCAATGGATTTCCTTTGCCTCACTTTTGTACAAGCTTTTTTAGCAATTAGAGAGAGTGTTTTTCATTGGTTTCCATTTGTTTGGGCCGATGGGTTCTTCCCTGCTGTTTGACTGGCACATTGCGGTGCCGGCTTAGCCACTTTTCCCCAGACTGATTATCTATTTTCTTGTAATAGCCTTCCAGATCTTCTGCTATTTTCTAAATGTTAGTCTTGAAGTTTTTCCTGTCTTCCTGTTAGCTTGCTCACAGGGACACAAAGTGACTTTTCCCAAAGGCATACTGAATTTTTAGCTCTCTAGCCATATACATGCACTTATTATAAAAACCTTATAGTGTCAAAAATGATTCAATTGTTGTGACAGGGCGACTCCAGGAGTCTCCCAGCTCTGCTTCTGTGGTTGTCCAAGAAATGGGCACTAAGACAGACCAATAATTATCTTATGTGTGCCTGAGATGGGCTTAAATGCTGGGGTTTTTTGAAGTGACACCCACACAGCCTCCCTAAGACCCTCATGACAGCTGACCCTAAAGGATAGTAATAGTGCACAGAATTACAGACCCACCTGGACACTAACTCGTAGTGTTCCCCACCCCAAGAAAAGGAACCAGTTCTATGTAGCAAAACCGGAAATGATAAGCAAGAAAGCAAGAAGTTCATCAGCACTGAAATGTAAAGTCATATTCTTAAAGCATTTATATGGCTGTGTTTCTCACCAGCCTGCTTCAGAGAATGAGGTTTGGGAAGCTGAAACACAGGCTTGTATGCATTCAAACTTTTATGGTGCTCTGCTGAAGTCCATAGCAGAATCATATCTCTTGAATACATAGTGGGTGAGGTGTGTTGTATACTGACCTCTGGCTCAGATTTTCTGGACTTAATCTTTCATCATTGTCATCCAGGTTCTTCCATGCCTCATCACAATCCAGTCCTTACTTTGTGCACCTCTACATGGAAGATAACAGAATAAGGCACAGAAGAAGTTATGCTGTGTGGAGCCTTCATCAGCATGGGCAAGTCACTAACCTTCTGCCGAGCTGATGCAGGTCACCTCTTGTGAGCTGGATGTGCTGTTTGTTCCGTGAGTTCATCTGCTACAAGCTCAGCATTGTACAGTGAGGTCAAAGTGGTGCATGTGGAGGATCAGTTTGCAGGACAGGGAGCATCTGCAAAGGCTTCCTGATCTGGGATTTTGTACTAACAAGTGAATGAATGCAGTTCCTTTGATCAGTGTATTTCTTTTTGTTCTTATAAACCCTTGCATTTCTTTCTCCCCGTCTCCATGTCTAATCATCTCACTTGAATTTTTCTGCATAAAACTCCTAGGAGGTAAGGTTAACCAGCTTCCATAAGCCATTTGTGAGAGGACAGGGACAGAATTTAAGACTTTAGAGTCTTCACACCAACACGATTTTCACTCCAGTGCTCCAGTCATTTGGGAGGTCTTTCCTTCTGGAGATTTGCCTTATCTGTCTTTTAGGAACTTGCTGTTGAGCTTCATTTAGTGCAATCCCACAGTCCCCTTTCTAAAGATGTCTTTCAAACCATTGATTTTTTAATGAACTTGTGAGTTTAATTCCCCTTTATGAAAAAGAAATGTCATGATTGCAGACTCAGAATGGTTGAGATTGAAAGAGACCTCTGCAGGTCATCTTACCCCATTTCCCTGCTCAAGCAAGTCCACCTAGGACCGATTCTAGCCAATAGCTGGATGGCCTTTTAATATCTATGAGGTTAGAATTACGTGGGCAACCTATGCCAGTGCTCAGTCACTCTCACAGTGAAAAATGGTTTTCTAATGTTCAAAGGGAACCTCTTGTGTTTTGATTTGTGTTCGTCACTTCTTGTCCTATCGCTGTGCACCAGTAAAAAGAGCCTGGCTCTGCTGTCTTTGCACTCTCCCTGCAAGTGTTTATACACTTTGATAAGATGCTCCTGAGCTTTTCCTTCTCCACGTTGGACAGTCATAGCTTCTCAGCCTTTCTGCATGGTAGAGATGCTTCAGCCCCTCCCAAGTTCAAGCCCTTCACTGGACTTTCTCCAGCAGGTCTCACTTGTATGGGGGACCCACAACAGGACCCAGCACTGCAGTTGTCTCACCAATGCTGAGTAGAAGGGAAAGATTACTTTCTTCAGTCTGCTGCCACCACTCCTCCTAACGCAGCCTGGGATACCATTACCCTTTCTTGTGGTGAGGGGCAACTATGCTTTCCTGGTTTTAAGAAACGTTTTGGGGTTGTATCTTCCCTCCTGAAGGCTCATTGTAGGTCTGTGCTATTAAATAAAATAACTGAGCATCTTTTGACAGAAACATTTTTTCAAAAACTTAGTCAGTACATTTAAAAGAGTATTATGAAAGTAATAAAACCTTTAGGGAAGTCTGGCAGAAAATAGTTCCATTTTGTTTTTTTAATTCTCTGGTTTTAATGATTCCTTAATTTCAACAGCTTTGGAGGCTCCACACTGTCTGAATTTTAAGCAGAAAAAGGTATTAGAAAAGTGCCTTTAAGGAATCTGTTCAAAAATAAAATAAACATAATATTTTTTTCTTTTGCTGAGCAACCAGAAATGTTACATAGCTGCAGACTGCCAATGCCACTCCCTCTAGAGAGCATATGTAATGTTTTTTGACTTCTCCCTTGCTTTATCCTACTTGGATTTCAATTTTTTCATTGCATAGTGTTGTTTCAACAAAAATGGCACATAGCTTATTAGGGGAATTGTCTTTATCTTTTGTGTGTCTGTGAAGGAAACGACAGAACAAGGAGTTTCACTGCTAGTCCCTAAACAGAAGCAAGAGGTAATATCATCCTCTAGGTCATGTGGAGCGGTATACAGAGGTCTTCAAGAAGACGTCAAGATTGTATTGCTGTAGGGTCTGCTTGATATATTAAAAATGCATATAGGGTTCGTATTACATCATGTATGTCCAAGAATGGGCTCTGCCAGACTGGGAAATGTCATGGAAACTGCTCTATTTCAGTGTTCAGTGTTTATGTTTGTATTGTTGGGGGAAAATATACCTATATGTCTGCAACAGTGTAGCTAAACCTCAGGGATGTAATTGTGAGGACTGAGTCCTCCTGAAGGTTCCTTGTTAGCCAAACTTCAAGGTGATTGGCAGCTATGAATCTCCTGTGCCTGAACTGTAAATTAAGCACATCTATGAAAATGGCCAATTAGAAGATGAAAGAAAGAAATATTTGCAATGTTCTGCACTTCTGTTTTCCAATAGTGATGCAAACAAGGATCAGAGTTGAACGTGAGGACAGAAAAAAGAACATTCGGAGGCGAAATTTGGAATGAAGTACAGTTCCTTAGAGGCAATGGAAATCTCTGTTGAAGGAAGGCACTGCTGGTCAGAAAGGGAGGTCAAAAAAGTGGGGTGTGAGAAGAAGTAAAAGATGGTTTCCAGGTGTTTGGGGGGTGGGGAAGGTGAGGGTGGCACAGACAGCACTGTGCAAAGTGTTCCTGGGCAAAGTCCCAGTTTGGTTTGGAAACACTCCCTAAAGTCCAATGCTCCTTCAGATCTCCTTCATCTGAACAGGAAGAGCAGGAAATCCCTCCGTCTGCCCTTGGGCACTTGGCATGTCAGACCACCCTGACTCCAGAAAGTCTGATGAAAGACTGAAATCAGCAGGGCATTGTTGAACTCCTTGCAGCTAGAAAGGGTTTCATTGTGTTCTGAGTGGAAATTTTGAGATTACTTCTTTTAGGTAGAATCTACTTGTGTGTGCATCCCTGGAGCAGCATGAGTTGATGAGGACACCTCTACTGAGCACCACAAACCAAAGCACAGGAATCAGAAGACCTGTATGCTATTCTCACCTCTGTTTCTAATTTGTTTCTTAATTGTGAGTTACTTACACAATTATGTCTCCAGAGCTTGGCTTGTTTGTATGATATATGATAGCACGTTTTTAAAGCTTACTTCACAAAAGGTGGTACTCGCAAGGGGGTATTGTTGCATACTGTGGGGTAGAGAGAAATTAAGGCTTTAAGTAAATGACTGATTTCTATGCAAAGGTTTCATATGGGACCTATTTATACTACTAATGTTGAGTAGGAGCTTCACATTATAGGGAGGCTTAGACTGATCTTTTCCTATATTTCTTTCCTTCAATTTTATTCTGTTGTTAAAATCTTGATAGGCTAACAATACACTGTCCAGATTTCTATAACAAATAACTGCAATATACAACCCTGGAAAGCCCTATGTTTAAAAAAAAAAAAAGGCAAAAAAAGCAGCAACAAACTAAATCTTTTATGATACATTATTTGCTACATATGTTTTAAACAAAAGCACTGGATATACAGCCTGTTCCTCTTGCACTGGAATTTCCACCCTTGTTTTAAAATTTCACCTTAAGCTAACAATTGCACCTAGCTGTAATAAATTTTTAATAAAAATTAAAGAAGTTGTTATAATGGTACAAGAATAAAATAGCAGAGGGTTATAAGACTATATAAATGCAATATTCTTTTCACATAGTTTGTAGGAATTGCCACTTTTAATCATAACCATGCATCTTGAAAACTCCACTTGGTTTGAAATAAGTTAGTGTTGCAAAATCAGTCATGAAAACTCCTTGACCTGAGAGTTTGCTAGTTTAGAGAATGGAAAATCAGGCCTAGAAAATATAAGTGTATTGAAATGTTTTAGAATGTATTGAATAAATTGTGCAGATTCGCAAATACATTAAGTCTATTCATACAGCTTTGACTGGATGCTTTATGCAGGACAGGTTTGAAACAGCTTTCTGAGAGTAAATTTCAGTGATTTATTAAATTGGCTCTCATTCCGTGAGAATGGTGAAAATTTTTATGTATTCACATCTGGGCATTGTAAGGAGATCTTTCATGCTCTGACATTTGCAGTAGTCACAATGTATGCCTGCACTATGAAAAAAAGACCCTGCCTTGTTCAACAAGGGCTTCACAATCTCATTTGCATAGATTTTAAAGATTCGTTTTGTATTAAACATTTACTCTGCTTTAATAAAAATCATAGCTAGTAGTCATGGATATCATCAGTGTACGCTCTCTTATTAAAAAAGTATCCCCACATGGTACATAATGTGGAACAAAACTAGAGCTGTCTGAAAACTGACTGAGTTCAGGGCTTACAATCTGACTGCTGCTGAGCACAAAGATTTGTATTTCTTAGCAGGTGGAAGATTCTCATTTCTCAAACTTAATTTCCCATTAAGTTTCACTTTCTAACGGGATCAAGGAGGAATGATGCAGTTGTCTGGACACTTTTCAGAGGAAAAAGAATGAACTGCCCTCAGGAGAAGAAGTGTCTCATCAGTTTCTAGAACTTCCTGTTAACATGTTGTAGGAGGTAAATTTATACCTTTAAGGCATATAGGTCTATGTCAGACTCAAGCAGGGCAGAATCTGGAAGGTTGATAATTACTGATAGTACTAGTCCAATCTTATCCCATCCTAAGGATTGACTTGGTTCTTCCCATAAATGCTCTTGGGTCTACTCTTCTTCACTGGCAGTCTAGCCTGTGTAATAATAAAGATTTGGGTCTGTTTGTCTATTGACAGCCCAGGAAAAATTCCTTATTGCCAAATAGACTTGGGAAAAATGCAAAATGAGGGTGTTCTTAGCACAAGGAATACTTGCTCCAGTTTCTAATCAAGACTTGGATTTAAGTGGTGTTTGCAAGTTGCTTGCAGTCATACTTCCATGTATGCTGCTAGGGATAGCCTCAATCGTAACGTGGCTTCCAGCCTCCAAATTCTCATGGTTTTGTCCCTTCATTGTTTTTGGGAAGCTCATTCATTTGCTCTTCTTCCATTTCTTAAGTGTATAAATATATTTATGAAGGTTTCATATTCCAATATGGGAGCTTTGGAGCACTTAAAAATAGAGATGGCACAAATTCTGACTAATCTCTCTAACGCTCTTGCCTTCATTTCAGCATCTGCTCTCAAGGCTTGGAAGGACACAATGCTTGGCACTGCCTTTGAAATATACAGGGTAAAAAAATGTATGAGTGATCTGTCCTAGCTTGGATACTGTTTTTTTTAATATTGAGGGGTAAAAACCGGCTGTTCCATTGCATTTACCTGTAACAAAGTTTGACAATGTACACAGGAAAAGGACATTATAAAACTTGTATGATTTAGTTACCTTCCTCCAGCCTCCTCATTTATCATTTCACTTTCATTTTAAAATATTTCATTTCATCTTGATAATAAGCTTAAAATTAAGCTTGACATCAAATGCATAACCTGTATTATTAATACCCCATTATTTTATGGTTGTACGAGAGCAGATTTGAATTGTCGCTTTAAATCAGACTGTAAGTCAAAGCAAAGACTCTAATAGACTGCTAGATCTGTATCTTCACTGAATTAGACAGTAATTTGGCAGTCTCTTCTGTTAAATGTAGTGAAATAGCTAGTTAGTGTGATATGCCCAGGCAAATCTGTTGTGTTGCATTGATGGAGACAATTCCCTGTGGCAATTGCACTGGCAGTTGAGCTGATTCTTCTTGATACAGTGATTCAGCATGCTCTTAATGTTGAGGAAGGAAAATGTGTTTTAGAGCCTCATGCTAGGAGTTGGGCTGAGTATCACTTGTGTCACCCAAGATAGCCTTCCCATGTTCTTGTGATATTTGTTCTTTGTAGTCCATTAAAATGCCTTTACTGTGGAAGGTATCTAATTGAAAATTATATTTAAATTGTATGCTGTTGCTGAGAATGCTTAGTATTTAAAAAGAGCTCCCTGTACTCGGTAGGGAATAGACCCTATACATTATAAGGACACCTGAGCTCCATGATCTAGCACTTTGAAAACCAAATATTTTTTCCAGATGTCTCACCATCAAGACTTCTGTACTTCCGGAATGTAACTACAGTACATGTGCTGAGAAACTCAGCATGCTCACTGCAAAGCAAGTACTTGATTTAGAACTCTACTATCAAAGTAGACTTCCAAGGAGAAAAAGTGGTGTGTTAATAAAAGTCTATCATATAAATTAAGTGATGGTGTTATTAATACATTAATGGAGATAAAAAAGTTCAGCCTGACTTGTCTTTGTGGTTTGCTGAAGAGTAATCTAGCTTTTAGATGGTCAAATGTGCTGGGACTGGAAATGTTTAAGAGCTGTTTTCCCATAAGTGAACATTCATTAAGGAATGTAAACATTTTTTTGCAGGTGAGGTAAATTTACATGCAGAAATATTTATTCAGATATTATTCAGTGAAACAAAATAAATAGAAACTACCACTGCTGACCTTTTATGTTCTACTCAAAAGAGGCTGTCTTTAGTAGGACATTAACACTTTTTACCCTCCTTTACTTGCTGTTCATGTACGTCAAAAATCCCCTCTTGGTACTGAAAGGTGAAGATGAAATTGTTCTGTGTAAATATAAGTCAGAAATTTTTTACTTTTCATGGGGCTTTTTATCAATCTAGAGAACAATGTGTGTATTGTCTGTGTTCCTGTACTTCAGTTGCTGTTTAAAATGTGTTCAATGCATATTTAAAATTTCGTTTCAGAACACAATTATAGTTCTTCCAATAACATTGGAGAAGAGCAAGGTGATGGTAAAAAGAAAATCCCTTAAGAGCAAGCATTATAGAAGACTTGTATCTCTCCTGGGAATAAACAGGAGTTTTTACCTTGGAACCTGAATTTTACTGAAACAAAAGCTTGTATTTCAAGAATTACTAATATTGGAAAGAGGATGATAAGCCAATACTAAAAGCAAAGAGATCTTGCAGATAAATACATTGAAAGAACAATTTAATGTATTTCTAGTATTTCTTTTACTACTTGTTCTTGCACTGAATGTTACCTCAGATCTCCCAAACATGGTTATCATTTCAGTCTGGCTGTCAAATTAAGAGGACAGCAAGGCAGGAAACAAGTATCATCGAACTGCTTGTTAAAAGGGGAAACAGAAGCAGCTAGATGCTTGTGTTTTAGTCTCCTCTTAAGCTGTCGGCTTTGAACTTAAAGACTTTTTACTTTCTTGTAGTGTAAGTGTGTACTTTAAACCTCTTCAGACATCCTTGACTTCATTTACAGTGAAAATATTCAGCTATACTGATATTCAGTGAAAAACACTCAGAACTTGCATTTGTTAATTTTTCTGTGTTAAGGATAGCAGTGTCCCCATTTCAGCTGCCATGAAAGTGTGCTTGGAAGTCTCTTCTCTCAAACAAAAGACACTTTTTTTCAGTCTTTCTCTGGCACAACACAATTTCGTAATTTCTGTTTTCTGCAAAAGGGGCGTCTCTGTGCCTTGTTTCATAGTAGCAGTCATCCATAAAGACAGCACTTGGGTTTTTCAACAAAAAATGCACTTTTTTCCCTGTGGTGATATTGAGACACATACCCTCATTTCACTCTTGAGGACCTTCCTGTCCCATGCTTGTGAGCTTCTTCAGAAAGCTATATTGAAAAAGGGATAAAAGGAGAAAGGAACAAGTCCCTGCTCATGCATTCATTGCATTCATTTAACTTCATTTTGAACACAGGACCTTGTCATCCCCTTAGAGGTTATGTCTCCGTTTCCTTCCATAGATTAGGTGGGATTATAAAAGAACTAATTTGCAGCTGCTTTACTGCCAGAAGGCGCTCCAAAAATATGGGGTTTTTTTCCTTTTGGTGAAAATTTCTGTTTTCGTGAAGTGTTTTTACATTTGGGACTTTCCTAAGCTTTTGTCCAGGCTATCTACCCACCTTTGAAATATCACTGTTTTTGCAGTTCTGTGACCCTGAGGAACAGAGGTAAGTAGAGCTACAGAAGTTAGCGGGAGCATCAGCACACAGGTCTCAAAAGTATAGGGAGGCCTTTTCAGGTAGAGACTCCTGAAAAGAAAACCACTGCATGTTCTTTAGGTTGGTAGGATTATTTTGAACTGCTGAAAAGATACAAATTGAATTTTAACCTAGCTAGAGCTTTGTGGTAGATGTACTTCCCTGCTCTCTCCAAAATACTGGATCACCTGATGCTAAAGGAAAGGATTGGGGAAGAAGTATGGATTGACGAGGGTGATATGGAGCCACATGATACCCAAGTTACATTTCTATAAGAGGCTGTACTGAGGCTACATCTTTAATGTATCTGTGGACCTGGAAAATCACACTTCTCTGTAGCCATCTTTTTTATCATGCAGGCGTTTTAATTAAGAGTGTTAAAAGTTTACATAACTGTAAAAAGGAATGAAATCTGTGTTCTTATGATCCTATGATTTTTCTCTTTGATTTTGTTGTCTAAGAAAATGTAAGCTTTCCCTTAATGTGAGGATTTATGAGGAGTTGCCTTCTCATATGGGCATTTCCAGGCATCCTCCACTTTTCATGAAGCTGTTAGGACCTGACAGGTCTTTCTGATTTCAGTCTTTCAAAGTCAGTTCAAATCAATCAGTGTACTCAATATGTATAGAGGGTGACAAATACGTAGGTGGGCACAAACAAGAGGCACTATCACACTGGAAAAACAGACAAAAGTTTAACAGGAAAGCTTGTATGAATGGAATATTTTTTTATGCTTCATAATGCTGGATATTTGGCTGGGGAGAGGAGGAGAGATGCAAGCCCGCTGACAAGTTGAATATAGCATTTTGTACATATGCCAGAGTCAACATTCTTAGGTGGATTCAGTGTCTTGCAGGGAATCTGTCTGATGTGTTCCTTTCCTGTGAAATGGCGCTTATAAAAATCACTATTTTGCTCCTGGTGTTACCCTGGCTATTAAGTTAATTTATTTTATTTAGGTGTTATTTATAGTGTGTTAGAGGATGAGTAAATGGCCTACTGACTGCTGAACACATACATCTTGCCTAATACTGGGATACTGAAAACATTTATGCTTTTTTTATAGGACCTGCATGTAAAGTCCAAATATTTTTTTCTGAGTTGTTTTATAGAGTATGTATTTTAAGTGTTTAGATATTTTTTCGAATGCAATTAAAACCAAGTACTTATATATTTTTGTGATATTGGTTTTTGTTATTTTACAAGTGTAATAATAATCAGTAATAATCCAACAACTCTGATGACCCTCAAGCTTTTTTGAACTGCGGGCATAAGAAATATGAACAAATGTATGTTAACAGCAGAGAAGGTTTTCATAACCCTGTCTGTATATAATTTGTCAATGTAGTAGAAAATCAAATTTAATCTATGTATAATAAATTGAGCTGACATCCCCCAAACAAAGCTTATTTCTCAAGAGTGGCAAAGCACTGGCTGTAGTAGCGACCTCAGCTCTGACTCACTGTAGAAGTGGCTTAGTGCCAATTGACAATTTTCATTTGCAAAGAGCTCTCAGAACCTCTTTCTTTCCTTGGAATAACCACTATTTTGGCCTGACTCTGAGTATGCTACAGTCTTGTTTCCTTCTCTTGTCTTGGCATAGTTAAAGTTTCTCCTGTCTTCATGCACTACGGGAAGAGCTGGAATGCAAAGCTAATGAAGCTGTGGGGTTTTTTTCTGTTTTCCTGTTCTCCACACAAACCTCCTTTAAAATGCAGGGCCAAATACCTATTGGCTCCAGGGCCGTACTCCACTGCAGCCTTGTCTTCAGATGTACAGATGTTCAGATGCCAGAGACTCACTGCTCTTTCAGCTAGTGTTATATAGGGGCAAATATTAATTAAAATATAGAACTTTCTTGGTTATATTATGCATCCAAACTGTAAAAAGCCATAATACAGAGCTGCTTTTGCCATTTGCATGTTAGCTAAAAGGTTGCCTTGGGGTTCAGTTACTGGACTAGAAGTGTCTTTGCCTCATGTATTTTTATGACATGTTGGTTTTTTCTGCAGAAAAGTTCTTTAAGACCAGTTTTTTTCAGACACTGATTAATTTGCCTTTTATTTGGCTGTCCATCATAGACTAGTAGCAAACTCTGGAACTCTGAAAAAATCAGTCTCAATTAAATTCAAACTACAACACCAAAAATATCAGCCATATTTGAAATGCAGAATTTTAACTTTCTGGAGACTCAAAGTCCAGACTCCAAAGTGTTTAATGTGACTAGGAATGCTTCTGTATGTCAAGTGAGTGCGAGACTTCATTGATTAATTTTATAATAGTTTTGGAAATGCTCATGGCATTGTCAACTTGTGGGAATTCTAGTCTTCTAGGAAGTCACCTCAATTTTCACAATGATTATGTCCTTCAGCCATTCAGGGGTTTTTAGTCACGACAGTCACAACTAATCTTAACTGGCTTTTTAGTAAAATTATGTCATTATGCAAGTTGAAAAACGTCTTCCAATCTAGGAGGAAAACACAATTGTAAAAAGTAGCTCATTCATGCTACTTTTTTGATCCAGCTGGGACTTGTGAGAAATCTTCTGTAGGTTTTGGTGGGCAAATTTTTGGTGGCAAATTAAAAGTAGTATTTGGAATAATAGCTAAACTCCTCAGTCATCAAAAACTTGTTATTTTCACTCTCTGAATGAATGAGCATAGCTCTTTAATATTTTTTTTCTTCTGCTTCGAGTCCTCACGGGTGAAATCCACACTCACATCTGCCCTCTGACATGTTAATTTGCTGGCCTTGAGGGCTCTGGTGAGGAATTTTGAGAATAAGGGCATCCTGTGATGAATTGTCGCATATACTATGTAAAATAATACCAGGTAGGTGAGATTTATAGGCTATAAAGCTTTCATTAGCAAAGTAAACTTCTTTCCTCTGAGGTGCTTCAGTGCCTTGTGTGGGTGGCTCATTGTTTTCTCCTCTGTGGGATTTTGGAAATGTTACGCACTCAAAATGAGGAGCACTGTCATGTACCAAACCAACTGTGCTATATAATCTACTGTTATATGATTAACTGCAGTTTCTTGCAAAAATACTTACCTTTACCGATCGTACTAGCATGCATAAAAAGAAAAATATGCTCTTATAGGTCTCTGATATATCTCAGGATGGAAACACTTTGCTGACAAGTGCTCCTTGTCTTTGATAAACACTTTTGAAATCTATCAAACCAGGTTTTAAGTTTTATAATGCTTATACGTACATTTTAACTGAAATAAAAAAAATCCAAACAAAATACTGAAAACTTCTCACCTTTCCTTTTTCCCTTTCCTTTCCCCTTCATAATACAATGAGTTTGTCTTTGATGGCTGATGGCTGATCTTTAGGAGCAGTCCTGAAATGATTTTTTTGAAATAGTGTTCTCTGTAAAGACTGCTCTTTCATCACAAGCCCTTGCCTCTGAGAAAGCTCATGCAAAAAAAAAATGCAGAGACTCACTGAAATCCTGCAGAGAGAAAATTCAAAAGAGGTTGGGTACAATCATTGTCTCCATTGTGCAATCACTGGTAATATGAATTCAAGTTAAAATTCAAATGAACACTTGCAGTAATGTTCACCAATCTCACACATTTTATATAAATACGAGATACATGTTATTTATATACATGATGTAAATAGCATCAGTTTCTTAGCTCTTTTAAAATGACTTGAAGAAATGAAGTAATCGTTTCAGCTGATGAGGCTTTGAAACATATAATTTGCTATGGGCCCCATCACATCTGAATGTGCTCAGATTATGTTTGATGTATTTTTGAAAATGTGACTCCTTCATTTGAAATGCTTCTCAACTCTCAAACAATAAGAACAGTCACAACAAAGAAAAGAGTGTGGAAAAGGAGTGAAAATATCTGACAAAATAGCTAGAATAGCTATCTAATAAACACCCTGGCAAAGGAATATTTGGATAGGCTGAAGCTATCCTTTCTTTGTTTTACCTTTGCCTCCCTATATTTTGACTATTTTGCATGTTTGTCTTCTACAGTACGTTTCTAGAGGTTTAAAGGTATTTTTATATATACATTACTGTTAAACTACTGAAAGTGTTTGTCTGTGCGGAGAGTTGTAACAGCTTTTTTTTTTCTCCAGAGAGCAGATACTCTCTACCACATCAATGAATGCTGGGAAGAATGGGAAGCTTGCAGGGGGAGAGGTGAGCTTCTGCTGCTTTTCTGCCACAGGTGATTCAGAATGGAAGAGTAACCTAGGTCCCTTCAAGTGATCTCCACAGGAGTCAGTTTTGTTTCACTGAAAGTGTGTGTTAACCTAATTGTGATGAATAGTTCCCTTTATCACCTCTTATCACCTTGTTGAACTGGGTCAGCAATATTAAGTTACTCCTTTGATAACAGAATTAGGACTGTTGTAAAGCCTGAACTGGGATTTATATGGCTAAACAAGATATGATTAGTCTCTTAATCTCTGTGTTAGGCTGTGGATTTTTGACTGGGGAATTCCTTGTAGGAGATAAAGATGGGTACTTAGTCCACTGCAGTTGGTGGCAAAGCCTGCAAAAGCATCCCTGATCTCAGGAGCAGGATGATTTCACCTGGCAGAGTGCAAGTTACTTGCAGTTATTCTGTACTTGTTTCTGCTTGACTGTTTTGTCACTATTATCCCTGAGATATGAAGCTCTATCTCTTCCTCTATGATACAATGTGATAAATCATGACATCTAGTAGATTTTACACTGCTGTCCTAACTTATTGCATTGTTCTGTCATAAGCAATTGTAGCAAAACCTTTAAAGTAATGTTTGAAAAAGAAAAGAGCACAAATGAAGGTTCAGAAATAGTTTCTTAAAAGACCATTTGAGGAAGAGTGATTTCCCTACCAACATCTCCTCACTGACAGATCAGTAATGGCAAAGGAGTTTGTGGCAGAGTACAGATCTGTAAATGATTGTAACTCTTATTTTTTTTCTTTTTAATTTGAACTTGCCCAAGGAACAAAACCAAGAATGTTAAGGGAAAACGCCAAAAGAAAATGTATATTTATTTTCTTTTCCACAAACTTAGAGCCCCAAATTGTAGGTTGATTTCAGACTGAGTGGGATCCTTTCCTTTAACAAAAAATCAAATACTATATTTAATTTTCATTTGTGTTTAACTGTTTCTAAACAAGTAAAATGTTGAAGCAAAACACATCAAGAAGATAGTGCAACATTAAAATGCTTAACAGATCTGCTTGTTGCTAGTCACGCTATCAAAGCGTGATAACTCGATGCTATCAAAGAAAATGATAAATTCCATTCAAAGTCTCAAATGCTGCTTCTTGAGGTTGTGTTTTTAAACAAATGTGATCTAGACGGAGAGGAAATTCTTCTGCATTCTTCCTGTGCTCAGGGAAAACCTTTGCTCTGGAAAGTATATTCCCCTTTGTTGCCTTATTGTCTTTCCTTTCTTGTCTCTGTTTTGTTTCACTCCTCTACAGGATCCTATTTGGAAAGCCATGGTGTACATTTGTAATGCATAGAATCTAGTTAAGTTGAACCATAGTAAAATTAGTGAAGGTCATAATAAATTCCAAGTCTCTTACCATGCTGTGGTTTTTTCCTTGTATAAAATGTTGCTATTATTTTATACTGTACAATGTATTAGCATCCATCCCAAGTTATAATCAGCTTTAGACAAGGAGACTTTCCCTATGGAGGAAAACTCCCCAACAAGAATTAGTGCGCTGATGCGCAACCAGATATTCCAGTTGATTTTACCTATTTCTTACCCTTTCTTCTCTGGTATAAATTTTGTATGCAACCATATTGTACTTCCTATGTTCCAGACTTTGGGATCTTCATCTTCAGACAATCTTGTATGCCCTCTACCCTTAAATCCCCCTATATAGAGTGTGGTCATTTTGATATGACTGAAGTCATGGAACTGTCGATCGTCCCAACAGCAAGGTTCGATTCACATGTTTGTTTACAGAAAGTATCACATCAGAAGTTTCATTTTGTCACATCATCCAATTGATCTGCAAATACTGATGATGCAGTGAGGCCACAGCTATGTTAAATTAATACACTGCTGTTCTCTGGCATTTGTGAATAGTCTGTCATTAAATTATAAACTTATTCTGTCTGTACTTCTATGCTTCTATTACTTCTTTTCCACCTTCTTTCTCCCACTGGGACGTGGTAATAAATGAAAAGGGAACATAGTTCTGAAAAATCCTCAGATCTCCCTTTTTTAAAAGGCCACAGAGGATGCTTATAAAATTCCAATTTTTCTTTGTTCCTGTGAGCAAACCCATTAGTTTTGTGTTCATGTGGATCACAATCAGTAAAAAATGAAGCCTCTCTATGGAATACTTAACTTGATGTAAATATGTCCTATACTTATTAATGTAACTGTATTTACATGGTTCTAAAAGAGATAGAAGATGGAATACCTGTAGAAGTCACTGGATATAATAAAAAGTAAGACAAAATATATAAATATATAATATATATATAGTAGGACAAAAGAAATTGCAATCAAACAGAATACTCTGTCAACCTGAATTCAAGCCTACTAGACAACTGGATGCCCGTTTTTAGAAAATGCTTTCTTTAGGCCCAAATAGCACGTGATTTAACACTGACATTGGCAATCAATACAAAATCCATCAAAATGTGAACTTACATAGATGTCTAGAAGCTCCTTCTTTAGGCTAAGCCATCTTGAGAAATTCACAAGAGCAGACATGTTAGTTCAGAAGGTCTTTTCTGTTTCTTCTACTCTTTAATAATTAAAATAAATATTCCAGTGGAATTAAGCAGTAAGCAGCAGGAATAATTGTTAAAAAGTGAAATAGTTGGACTACATATGGTATCCCTCCCATATCCTATTTTATTCTGCTAATCTGCAGATGCAGTAGAGTGGATTTTTACAGGGAGAAAAGGCAGTCAGGGGAAATGGGCTTTCTAAAGAGGATTTGGCACCACTCTGGGACTTAGATGAAGGTCAAATGTTCAGAAGAGGCCAGAATTAAGCAGCTCCAACCATGACACTTGTGCACAGATTTCTTAAAGAAGTCAGCATCTTGTATGCAGTGCTTATTCTGATAATCTTATTTGTTTTGGTGGCAAAGCTGAAGTTAAGCCCTTCTGAAAATCTGACTGCTGTAGCCAATTATGTTGACAGAAGCCCAGCTAATGCATACTGAATTGTGATTTAGAATGGTCAGAAAAATTGAAATTTTGTGTGTGTTTCATGGATAGATTTTGAAATGTTTATTTTCAGAGAAAACTGATCAGAACTAAGAGCTCATTGCAAGTTTCTTGTGGAACCCCCTGATGTTTAGTCAGTGCACTCTTTTCTTTGAAGGGTAGGGAGAAAAATGAACAGCATTTCACTCTTGAGTATAATTGTATTCTTCTGAAGAATCATATATAAATTGGTATATAAATAGTAGATATTTTAGGGGATGAGAGGGATCCAGCCATACCATTAATCTCAGTAGAAGCAGTATTGATGGTAATTTTACAGGCAAAATAATTAATTTAAAACAATGGAATACAAGTTCAATACTTCATCCAGACATAGTAAAAGTTATTCTCCTGCCTTTCCAAATAAATTACGATTTCTGAAATAAGTTAAGGATATCATTACTTTAAAAGATGTTGTTGTGGTTTCTCCAATCACACTTTCATCTATATATCTTTTTAAGGAAAGCAGATATGTATGTGACCATGGCTAGTTTTTCAATTGTCTTATTTAAACCAGAATATTACAGAATGTTGTGATGTGTGTGTATGTACTTGGTTACAGTAATTTAAAGAGC
Organism: Rhagologus leucostigma; assembly: GCA_013397725.1. Classification (NCBI taxonomy): domain Eukaryota; kingdom Metazoa; phylum Chordata; class Aves; order Passeriformes; genus Rhagologus; species Rhagologus leucostigma. The sequence goes on along the minus strand of VZTD01002787.1, from coordinate 2,482,370 downwards.
TTGGGATAAAATTAATTTTTCTCTGAATTCACTGGAGAAAAATGTGAGAGAAGTTCAATACTGAATCTTAATCCTAGCCTCTAACAAGTTTTTAAGCCTGACTGCCAGGCATTAATGGGATTTTTTTTCGGAGTTATATGATGCTTAAAAATATTTTCTAATATCAGTGTTTACAAGACCAAAGTTTTAGAAAAAATATATTTTCAGCAACTTTAAAGAAATGTTGAAATAAAAAAAGTGTGAAGATATAAACACTTGTGCATACACTGACATTCTAAAAATGTTCTTTAAAAGACCTGCTGCTCACATTACTCTTTCAATCCATTTTCTTTTCTTTGCAGCCAAGCAGAATGTTCATTCATATAGGTAATACTATTGTCCGTAGCAATGACATGAAAGAGAGGAATAAATATACCTGTTATTTATCTCCTACCTTGTTGGGGTGCACTATGTGCTGGAAGAGAGATAGGCCCTGAGGGCCAGAGAGAGAGCCTCTTTCTTGCACCCGGGGGTGATCCTGGAAGTGCATCCAGGTCACCAAGGATGGGCTGAGAGAGGATTGTGGGTTTCTGGACGGTGTTGGACCTACGAGATGTGATAAATGTAGTTTGTGACCTTATAGGGTATTGTTTACTTGTTACCATAATAGGCAATGTCTGTGCACTATCCCAGGTGATTGGGGGACACTGAGGTGAACATCTTTCCTGTTTATGTGATGCGATATCCTGTTAGGTGCTGGTATTTAGGGAATATTTTCCTGCGCAATAAACGCTTTGCACTTCTCCATCTTGTGTGCGGAGTCATGCCCTTGCGTGAATACTGCACTACCTATCTATTTTTTTCCTCTGTGATCTTTCTGCATAAACCACTGGTTCCAGGGTATTCTTAATCATATCTGGATATGCATAAGCTCATTTGTTGAAGGCAGGTTGGAGAGGATATAAAAGTATAAAAAGGTCCAACTTTTTCCTGTTAGCCAGAAATAGAGACAATACTGTCTAGGCTTTATCTGAAGTTTGATGTGGGTTATGTTGTTGCTTTGTTTGGGGTTTTTTTTCCCCCTATTTTACTGTTTTATTTCATAGTGTAAGGTAAGTTTTTAATTACAGATTCAATTAAACCCTTATATATACCATGTAAGTGGTGTGCTCGTTTCTAGCTAGCATGTGCTTCCTCTGTGACCTATTTTCATGCGGCAAACTGAGTGGTTTGATATTTATTTCTAGGTGCAGTGTGAAAACAGCAGCAATTTCAAACCTTGAGAAGTGAGTGTTCAGGTGAATTCATAAACACTAGCATGCTCACATTTCAGCTAGTTTGTCATCTAAAATGCAACAGCAACTGGTGATGGTAAATGTACTGGTATCACTTGAAGAATCGTATTTAACACAGACCAAAGTGTAAGTGGTTCACTGACCTAAAAAAAAAATGTGGCAAATTTTGCAGGCTACAGATATTTTCTCTTTCTAACTGATAGAAAGGCAGGAGTTATTTGTTTCTGCATGTCTTTCTTGTGTCTTTCTGAGTAGTTTCTTTCTCTCGCAAATTTTGTCTCATAGCTAGCCTGCAAATATGAATTTCAATGCGTAGATGTTGCCTATGACTTATATGTCCTTATGTTTACTGTCTGCAGCATACAGGAAAAGCTAAAAGGTGTGCTAGAAACACATATTCTTAGCAAATAAACCTCTTTTTCCTCCCTTCTACTGCATTCACAAATTATCCCTCCTAATTTTCTCCTTTTTACTCTGCAAAGCAACCAGAAATGCTGATATTGGATGATTTGCCTGAACCTCAGCCAGTTATCTTAAGCTAATTATTATGGATTTTAGGCCTGTTTGCATCTTCACAGGCAATTAAACAATATTAGAGAGTAGTCATTACAAAATGCATCAGACTCAGTCTGAATTGAGGCTCTTCTATTTTTCTTCATCACTAGAAGTCTAGGAAAAAAGGATCCCACCTAGACACACAGCACAAATATTTTGAGAACTGAGATAATCAGGTTTTTTCCACAATTCTTTCTCAATAACCACTAAAAGGAGAAAAGTTGTAAGCAGATAAATATGTTTGGATTGTGGATTGTATCTGTTCAACCGATCATGTTGAGCGGGTTAGAAAACCCCAAGAACTTAATCCCTCTCCAACCACACCACCTTCAAAAAACAACAACCAGGGAGCAGTCTGAAAGAACAATCATTAAGTTGCATTCGCATATTCAGCAAGGTCCAGAATAAACATTAAGTAAGCCAACTCATAATATCAAGATAACCCTTGCTTTCCATTTACGGAAATACATTTTTCATAGTTTATTTTGTAAAGGAAGCATTCTAGAATTGAAATGGAGGCATTGCTTCTTTTTTTTCCCCTTACTTTGAAATAATGTGTTTCAGGCTGTATTATTTCCCACCTTTAAAAAAATAATCAGATACTGAAACCTGAGCAATGTTCTGTAAGGTTTAGTTCTGTTTTCCAATAATATATAAACTCTGATGGTACCTACCTTATTGAAATGCAGAAACCATTTAGCAAAGAACAAAGAGAATTTTTAGTATGAGTTTGGTATGAGAAGGAAAGAAGGCAGATTAAAAGATCTTTTAACGTTTTTGTGTAAAAGATTTAAAAATAGAGCTCTCCTACAAGCTCGTGAAAATAATATAAAAGATTTAGAGCATTTTACAAAGCAAAGAAGCATGAGATGCTCTTTAGATCCAGCAAGCAAAGTGTAAACATCACTTGACCATTATATATCTTGGGTGAAGGAAGAATAAACTGAAAACGCTGTTTAAAATGTGAAAAGCATATATATTTAAAAATCCTTTAGAAGAACTAGCAGATGGACTATGAAGAATGACATCTGGATCAAACTCCTTGCTTCTAAACATAACCCAGTCAAATACAGCTGGCTCTAACAAATTCTGATAAATATTTTAATCTCGGTAAGAAAATGAATGCAGTGATGTGCAAAATGAGCATATGAGTATCAATAAGATTTTTATGTGTTAATGCCATTCTTCTGGAGAAGAGTTTGGCAGGCAGGAACAGTAAAGAGCCTGCCAGAGGTGTGCACATGAGGCAGCAAGGGCTGCTGACAAAAATCAGGTACTAACATAAATTGTGGGCAGGAAGAAATGGGCTAAATGTTGACATAAACCCCCCAAATATGTTTATTTGTATTTGCTTTTGGAAATTATCAGAACTAGGTGCTGAGAGGCAATGCTGTTAACAGGCATGTGGAAGGACTTGAGTGGAGAGAATTGCAGCTGGAGCACAGCAGTTATGTGAAATGCAGGCCTGGAGACTGTCCTGGTGTGGACTGGGCTATTTTGGAAGAAATCACAAGACTTAGGTCTGACATGGATGGATGAGTCCAGATATTATTCATAGATCCTGTTTAAAATAGGATTGAAATGTGCAGGCTATTTTTTTTCCCTGTGACATATCACAAAGTGTGAAGGCAATCTGCATTTTCAGAGCAACTAAACCAAAATCCTACTTGATCTACCTCTTGCTTATGCAGATTAGGTCGAATATTGAAGTGTTTTTGCATTTAATGTTATTTCAATTTCTTCATAGTCTTTAAACAGATAAGGAGGTATTTAAAAATATATATAAAAGTATCATAACTGTGGTTTCTTTTTAATTCTTTTTAATTTTTTCATTTATTTACATAGAAAAACCTATATCTTTCTCCAGGTGCTCTTTTTTATTCAGCTTTTTATTTTTTTAAATTGTTTTATTCAACACATTTTGACACACATGTGAACTATTCTTTGTAATGTCTTGAATGAATATATTCGTATATTCTAAGTTATCTGAAGTCATTCAATTTACAAATGACATAGTAAGTAGGGATTAAATTACACTTCAGTCAGTGTAATAAAATAGATAAAGCAAGCTTGAACTTTAATACAGCAGAATCTCCAAACCCCCTTTGAAATTTCAGCTGCAAACTGAATAAACTTTTTGTTAAAATTTTAGCATTTTTAGGCAGTTTTTCTACCTATTTTTACAATAGTTATTGAATTAAACAAATGCATGTATATGTCTGTTCAATAAATGAAATAGTGTGTAAAGCATGTAAATGAGACACATTTTTTTTATCATGTTCTTTACTTAAACATTCCTCTCCAAAGATAACTACTAAAATAGGTCACAGTATAAAAATAGTATAGTAAGCAAGTTAAGGACTAGATTCTGTTTGCAAACTGAGTGGTCTAATTCTGCCCTAACTCCATTGATTTCCATGGTTTCACTTAGATTAAACTGTGTTGCTACTAATGAACGTGCGTCTACTGCAGATGAGATATTAATTCCTCCAAAATCCTGACAGCAAGGACCATGATTTAGCTGGCAAAAAATAAGAAAGTAGAAGGAAATGCCTACCCTCTTTCATTCCATCTGCAAATTTTACCTTGAGTCCTATACTGCAGTAGTGTCTGACCTTTGAAGCAGATGGATGTGTCTCATGGAGGTGCACAGGAGACACACTCAGCCTTTCTCTGCCAGATAACAAAAAGTGTTCCCATCATGGAGCTGCAGCCACCCCCTACACCAGGACTGTCAGACAGACTCCAAATCCCGTTTCAGTGTGCATACTCTCTGAGGTATGTGGGTGGATGAGCACTTGTGTTGAGGGTGCCCAGATTTCTGCAGCTGTATTACATAGAAGTCTGGCCACGTGCTTCGGGGAGACGGGTTAACAAACCCTTGGGGAAGTGAGTGATTGCTAGAGCAGTTGGAATTACTCATGCCCTGTTTTTTGATTATGTCTCAGGTGTCCCTGAGGACTAAGTCAAACTGTATATGAAATGATTATACAGAAAGGATCAAATAAAAAGGCCATTGTAGGGCAACATCCTTGGACTCCACTAAGCATAATCCTGCTGGAGCACTTACTTTTTATTCAAACTCTACTTCTTCCCTAGCAGGCCAATAATGTAATAAAAAAATGGCTTTCAATATTTTTTTTTTTGGTTGCAACTAATGCCTTCTTCCAGGTTCAGTGCAAGTTTGATTACTACTGAAGCCATTTATTAAATATAAGGAGTAAAAACTAAGCCAAAGGTTTCATTCTCAGTGAAATTTGACAGCTGGAAAAACACCAAGGCTAGCAACTGCCAAGCAGAGGCAGTTCTGAATAGAAGCTTAAAACAAAAAATTAATCTTTGTCAACAAATCTTTCATAAATTATTTGGTTCAGGGCTGCTGAATCAAAATATTTTTCTCATCAACCTTGCCAAAATATAGTCTATTATTTAGAATTCATTTCTCCTTAGGGAAAAAATTACAAAAACTAGAGAAAATTCTGATTCTTAATACTTACTACATTTAGTTGGCCTTGAAGTTAGGAAAAGAGGTCCAGTGCCTAATTAAGCTAATTTTTTTCAAAAATCTGCTTGACTACAGAGGCTTGTGACTCTCTTCAGAAAGAGCATAGGTCTTTCCTCCACCTCGAATGCATAAAACTGCAAATTTAGTTATTAACCTTCATTGCACAGGTATTAATAGTGACACAGTTTTATGCAAAATCACAAGAATTTAGTGCAGTCGTGTTATTACAGAACAGTCAAGAATTAAGCCCACTGTGCATCTCTTACATCCTCTAAATACTGCTGAAGAATCCCTCATATAATCTGTCATCACCAGGAGCATTAATGCAAGTGGGCAGGTTTGAATGAATAATCAAACCTTCCTGATATTATTCTGAAGTTCAGGTGGAGGCAGTCAAAGCAGTAACAAGATGCATGTCAGACTAAGCAAAGCATTCAGGATATATCTAGGCAGAAGAGTGAAATCATCGTTGCACAAGAAATGGCCAAATGTCTGAAAGCTTTTTATGACAAGAAAGAGTACTGAAGTATGTGATAATTCACATAAGCTTTTTTTTTTCCCTGATAAAAATAATCTCCCTGGTGCCTGGTTTCATTTATCCTTATATTCTACCAGTGTGAGCTTTTTACAATCTCTTTGTTACTGTAACGCTGGTTGATTGAAATTCTCAATTTGTAGGTCTCCTTGAACATGTTTATTCAGGGGATGGGACTTGCACAGAACAATACACTTGTGTGAGGCAATCCTATCACATCAGCCTTCATTATCATTTTTAGATTGTCTAACTGGAGTACTTGTCAGTGTTGTAAACCCTGTGCTCTCACAAACTGGCTTCAATTGTTGTGTGTTGATCCTTGATGCTACATCAGCCTTAGCTTTACTGTGATATCTGAATTAGATAAGCATCTGATTGCCAAAACTGTAACTTTTCTGCACTAATACAATGGGACTTTTTGAGAGCAGGAGCTGAGGTCTTTCTTCATGTGTGTTGTGGGGTTTTTTCCCTCTCAATATATCTTTGGTTTTTTTCAATTTAAATGCCATCATTCCTATCTATTTTGAGATCCTAAGTTTATGCGCATGACGCAGCTGACTGCATTGCTCTTCTTCAAACAAGGGTGAAGAGTGTCTGAGTTAGTTTCGTATTTTCCACAGCTGGATGATGTGTCTATCTATTCCCCTCTTTGACACATTGCATGCCTTTAAATCCATCATGAGTCATTTTTCTCATGTGGAGGCTAATTAACATCTTGGGAACAGATTGCTTGCTTTGTCTTGATATTTTTTGAAGTAACCAGATGCTGTAATTACTGTGTGTACAGTTCTTTTTGCCTGTAGGTTGTCGGATAGCATTCCCCATCACTTTAATTAACAGCATAAAGTTAATTTAAATAGTAAAAGATGAGACAAATTTGTTTAGAAGTCTTTGAATGTAATAGGAAGAAAGATTTGTCATGAATAGTAAAAGCAAAATAAACCTGTTTCAAATAATTCATGTTAGAATACTTAATTCCTTTCCTTTTTAGTACTACTAATATTTACATGAAATTCTCCTACTTTTAATTATATTCCTTTTGTTTAATTTTTAGCATGTACATGCTAGTACTCTGTGTTGATTTGCTGTAAAATAGATCTAGATTTTTCCATAATTATGTTCCTGGTGAAACCTGTGTTTGGTTTCTTCTCTATTGGTCCTTCTTCTCTATCCCAGTGCCTACTTCGATTAGCTCATTCCTAGTGCTTCATTTCTTCTGATTTTTCTTGAGAAGCTGAACAAACTGGATTGGTATTAAGAAGAAAGATAGCTTATTGTTAATTACTTTCCAGGTGACAAGAGGAAATAAGCTTTCTGTGAGATCTGGTTTAAAAGGATCCATATAAAGAAGCGAAGGGAAGGAGAGACAAGGCATAAAAACATGAAGACATTTATAAGGTATGATTCAAATAAAATCACTCTCCTTCTAGCCATTATTGGTTGTTTTTTCATAGAAGATTTACTTATGAACAGTGTCAGCTTGTCTGTATTTTAATTGCTCTAGTGCAACTCAGCACCTCTCAGATGAGACAGGCTTGTTACATCAGACTTTCATCAGAGGCTTTCTGAGATCCAAACATGTTGTGTCAGATTTTAATCATCAGATTAGACTATAGCATATTCCAAACAGCTAAGAAAGATTTTGTCATTCGAGGTATTAGAGAAAGATAAGGAAGGAAGGATTCGATGGAATGTGTCATCAGCTGAAATGCCAGACACATGCGCAGTGAAAGGGCCTGATTTGAGGATGATACTCACACCAAATCCAAAGTAAGATGGCAGTCTTCCTTCATGTAAATCCCATGTTTAATGCATGACAATTACTACAACTTTTTCCTTGTCATGGTCTGTGACTACTCAAAATATTTTTCATATAGCCGTTAAGTTCTTATCAGTTACATTATGATGAATATCATAAGCTTCTGTCCCAGCTTTCAGCTCAGTAAGTTGAGTGTTTTACAGCTGTGACTGTAACCATAAAATGATAGAAAAATATTACGTCTGCAAAATACATCTTGTTTCTTGGGTTTTGTCCTGCATTTTTACTAGTCATGGTGGACCACTAATAAATAAGAAGGGCAATATCAATGACCTTTAAAGTCTATGTGAACTGTTTATTAGTGTCAGGGGAACATCACAAAAATGATATTTCCAATAGGAAATCTTGTTTTATACTCTGCTCTCTGAAATCAGTAGGAAGTATAACATCAATGCCACACAGGAAATAATGAAAAAAATGGAATAGGAATGGAACCAACCCGAGGAACCCTTAGAAGTCCAGATGTTATTAACAAGACTTGGTATGTGCTGAGAAAATAAAATAAAATAAAAGACAAGAGCTGTGTGTCTTGTTTTGTGTTATCTGGTTGGTTATTTTTCTGCATTTTGGGAAGCTTTTAAATGAAGAAGCTAAAAACATACTTGTTCCTCTTATATATTGTCTCTTTATAGACAAACATTACTTTTTTATGAGTAAAGTCAATCCTGCAATGTGCTGGCACTGTCAAGTGGAATGATGAGTTGTGGGAAAGCGTGCAGTTCCAATAGCAGTCTCCACCTTGGGGATCAGTCAACTAAAGACAGTTAAAAGAAGATTTTCCTTATTTTTCGAGATTGCTGGTGAGCTTGGTCAATTGTCAACACCAAAAGTTTCCAAACTGCAGTTGCCAGTGGTCCGTGGATTAAACCACTAGACCATACAATGCTTAGGATGCCAGTTGCTAAGTTAGAGGAGTTGGTGGTGTGAGGATTGAGATATATGTGGACAAAACAACTTCCTTACTGTTGTGTATGGGGAAAAAGAAGTGGGGCAGGGCAATCATGCAGCAGGAAATAATAATCAAGTACAGAGCAGTCTGGGGAAGTAGCTGAAACAAAGAATCAACAGGGAAATATGAGAGAGGACCACAAACCAGGTCTCAAGGCTGGGGAGAGGGAGAACAAGTCCAGATTAGGTGCAGGTTTTTCAGGCAGAGGAATAATCCAGTTAAGACTGGATGATCAGTTAATGATGAAAGGAGACGGACATAAAGAACATAAACGGTTGAAGTGAGCTGTGTTGCCAAGGTGCTTGGTAAAGGCAGAATTACAGAGAAAAGGACCTTCATCCATCCCAGCTACAGTCTCTTTTGTCACTTACTCATGCTGAGTCATCACCCAGCTTATTTTACTTACTAAACTGACACAGCCTTAACAGTAATTGAAAGGCTGAATGCTTTTAATTTTACAGCATCTTGTGATATCAGTAAGCAGAAACACAACTCACTGTACAGAGAATTTTTATGAGGTTCATTTCGTTAAGTTTTTTTCCCCTGAAAGAGGCAGGAGCTTTATATGCAGGATATGCCAGATGGAAAGCAGCCAGCTGGAGATCTTGAGTTTTGCCAAATTCCAGGTACTCTGACATGGTGCAAAGGAGCAGAGCAGGGGCCATAAATGGCAAACAGGAGGTGTTTGAAATCTACCTCAGCTCTGAACAAGCTTCACAGGAATCTCTTTGACTTCATAAAACAATTCTGACAAATCAGCAATTTCCAAGCAATAATAAGCAGCCTCTCAACCCCTCAAACCACACATCTCGTTTAAAAGCAATTCTAGATCCATGCAGTTTCTGCTAGGCTGAAGTTGGTATCAGTCAAAAGGCTGCTGGACTTAAATTCATTAGTGCCACTGCTGGCAGCCAGTACTGACTGAAGTGAAAACCCAAATTACTGTAATGCGTTTCTGGGGTGTGTTCTAAAGATGATGAGATTATTTATCTTCTGCTAAACTCTAACAGTTTAGCTGAGTGCAGTTTGACCAATTAGGATGGTGCATCCCTCACAACCAAAACCCGATAAAAACATTGTGTTCTGGGCAATGACAGCCCTGTGTCTTGTTCACTATATTGTGTGTACTGCAGGGTTGAGATAACTGTTCTGGACAAACAGAATAAAGACGTTGTTATCTAATATTGGTATTCTGAAGGGCAGAGGGGTGAATGAATGTCACTCTGGGAGCACACCTTATTTCTCTGCTGGTAAAGCAGACTAATATGGAAAATCTCATACTGCATTGCTTTTTCCCATGTGTCTGTCTGGAGCTGTAGCCTTCTGTTTTACTGTCAGATTATTTTCTTCAATACTGACTTGAATTCAGTGATTGTACATATATATAGGGACATAAACATGAATTGCAAAGAAATGCTTCATAAAGTAATTAGTATTTTTAATAGTTTAGGAACTGAAAAACAAGACAGGATTTGGAAAAGTAGACAGAACATAGCTCTTTCTTAGCCCATTATTCTTCTAAGAAAGCAGTAGCTGGAAATATTATTTTGCTGGGTTTTACACATATTAAATAGCGGTAAAAGAAATTTTTTTTAATTTCATGAATGAGTGAAGAAAACTGCTATGAATGGTAGTCAGTCACAAGAACGAATCGATCCAAACTTCAACAGGAAAAGCAAGGTCAAGCACTTTGCTTTTTCTCAATATTATTTGGCTTCATTCTATGAACGTGCCACATCTAATATTCATATTCATACAGATTTTAAATATGTTTTCCACAGGTTTTAGAAAACAAAATGTGGAGGTGGAAACATTCCCTGTGAGTTTCCTGACACTCCCCATCCAGTATGTATTGTCTCTGTGACACCTGCCTGTGAAATGCCCCACTGCATCCAAGTTGAACACAAGATTACTCCTTTTTTTCCCAGTCTGAAGCTATCAGTGCTGCTCTACAGTCACAAACAACTGGTTTTGGTCCAGCTGAGAGGCAGCTGCTTTGAATGGTAGGTAAAGGTCTTGCTATACCAAGTTTGATTGCTCAGTGTCTCATGGGTTTGGGACAGAAGCCTCAAAAGTGACAAGAAATGCTGTGTGCTGTAACGAAGCAGCCCAGACCTCCCTGTGGTTAACTGCATCCTGCCACTGACTGGACTGGAGTGCAGGTTACCAGGTGTCACCAATGTTAAAATAGTGACCTTTTAGCTTATGGACCTCTGCCATCTGCCTCTACGCTGTGCTGTGCCTTTTCTGGGCTTTAAAACAGTCTGCAGATAAGTTAATGTACCTGTCATCTTGCCCCCAGTGAGATTTGTGCCTAGTTTTTCAGCAATGTCTCCAGTAATGCTGCTCACATTTTACGGTTTTGATTCCCTCATATTGTAGATTTAGTTTTATTTTTCTGTAGATATTCCCTGGAGCCAAAACAGAAGGAAGGGGAAATCTTTGCTGCAAAAGTCTTGTATTTATGAGACTTATGATGACAGGGAGGGGGAAGATCCTTAAAAAATAACTCCAGTTGTTTTTAAATCTTTGTTCACATTTTAAAATGATCTGTGGAACACAGACTTGCATCTATAAAACAAACAAAAAATCTTGTGATGTTATTAATAAAGCAGGTGGCTCATCTTTCAAAATCCCATTTTAGCCAGGCAGTGATTTTCAGTGAAACCTGACATGTTCATTTTTGCCAAACTTAGCAGCCCCCAAGGCCTGTTGAAAGTCATTTGAACTTCTTAACAGATCAGTTTTCTTTACTGAAGCTGTAGCATCTCCTGTTTTTGCAAAGGTTTTTTTCTTTTACATCTGTATTAGTTGAGCAGAAAGCTGACGCTGCTGACATAGGTTAACAAAGTAGGCTAGTTATACGACATTGAAGAACGATACATCCTGGAAGCCATTTAGTTAGCACCTTTCTATATTGGCAACTATATTTTCCTTTTTCTGTTTATTGTAGAGGATTAATACTTGTGAATCTACTGGCATAATTGATGTCAGCTGGGGAATTGGAACCAGTCTTGCAAATATGTTAATTATCACTGCAAATGATAGAAAGCACTGGGACAAATCCAGATCTAGTTTGAATCCATTGACTTCTCTGAGCTCATAGAGTATTTTCCATGTTAAACACATGATTTTGTTCAAAAATGCCTCCCAGACTCCTGGTTCACATTTTATTAGGAAAGACAGTCTGCTAGCTGCCCATTAAGATACTCTGCTTGACAGAGTGAATAAGCAGTCATACTTTTTGAACAAGTGTGGCTATTTGCTTATAGCTATGTGAGCAGAATAATAATGAGTTAAGAAATTTTGATGAAAGGCATTGCTTTTGTGGTCTTGCTTCCAGTACCGAATGAGAAAAGGATGTTTTTGGTTAATCTCAGCTATGGTTTTTATCTCAAAAAAAAAACAAGAAGAAAAAAAAAGAAAAAAAGGCATGGATCTTTCTTTCCACCTCCATCTCCACAGTCTCATTTTAGTCAGCAGGATGATCTGTAGACCCTACATGCCTGTCAGCCTGACCTTGGTGCTGGGGAAGTCATGGAGCAAATCATCTTGACTGCCACCATGAGACATGTGCAGGACAGCTAGGGGATCAGGCCCAGCCAGCATGAGTTTATGAAAGTCAGGTCCTGTTTGACTAACCTGATGTCCTTTTGTGGCAAGGTGACCCTCTTAGTGGATGAAGAAAAGGCTGTGGACATTGTCTGCCTGGACTTTAGTAATGCCTTTGACACTGTGGAAGTTGTATCTTTCCCCTGTGTGCAGTTTAAGCAGATGCTGTGGGGGATGAATACAACGCTGGTGTCAGCAGGAGGGCCTGAACTCTTCCCCTGCATCTTTCCAGATTTGGGGATGTGGGCATGGCTTGAAGGACTCAGTAGAGTCATCACACACCTCCTTAGATCTGTAGAGCACGACAGCTCTGGCTCTTGTTAGACGTGGCATCTGGATTTCTCCTCAAACTCTTGGTACTGCCAAACTGAGTTTTTTTATGTATCCTACGTGGTGAGTGGGAGCCAACAATTTGCAGAAGTTCTTCCAGTCAACCTGTTACTTGTAAGAGATGTTTACTAAGCCATAGGAAGAATATTGATTGAACTCGTGAAAAGCTTCCTCAGTTGGAATTGGTCTCAACAAAAGCTGATTGGGTGTTTGAAATGTCATGCATTTTCCACAGACACCAAGTCATGTTCCTTTTCCAGCTGTAAAATCAATGTCTCTGAGCTTTGCATGGTTGGAGAGGACTAAGGTAAACTCCTGAGGGATCATGTATAGGACTTTCCACTTGACCCATATGCTGCTCCATCAAGAATAAATCTTGAAAATCACAAAGGTGCCTACCATCTGAATCAAACCCTACATGTATCAAATAGCACTGAAAGCAATGGCATCTTCAGGGATATGAGATATGAGTAGAGTGCAACACGAACTGGAAAGTAGAAAAAGTCTGGAAAGCTGTATTCTGAAGGAGAAATGAGTCTTGGTGTCTCATAGCAAGTGCTTGAATTCACAAGTCACTTCTATATCAAATATACAGAAAGAAAAATCTCCAAAGTGGTACTGTTTTTACATCTGGCTTCTGAAATTCCTCATTTTGTGTCTAAACTTGGGTACTGAGTGCAGTGTGCATTGAGAATTTTCTTGCAGTTTTCAGAATAATTATCATAATGAATTCAGTAACCCTCTCTTAATGTGGTTATCATTTTTCTCTGGTTTCAACAGGAAATTATAAGTTAATTTGAGCAGAACTTTTTTTATATGTTAACATTGTATAAGAGGGTCCATCTAAGGCTCACTACCTGAGGATTTTGGCATGATCTGATAATAAATGATGAAGCTGGAATGCCCATGTTGAGAAAGGCAATAATTCGATTTGTCGACAATGATAATTTTCTCCTGCATGAATTAAGATGACTTTTTTTTTACAACATTATTTGGCTTGTGCTATGTCTGTTGGTTTCTCTGCAGATAAGTGTTGACACTCCGTTCTGATGTGCAGCGGTCTTTTGGTTTGATACTTCAGCTCTGTAAGAGATACCACCTATAGAAAATATACATTTCAACTAGAAGAGATCAATCCTAGGCAACTTTCTTTTTTTCGTATTGTTTTGCTTGTTTGACCTGTTTTTCTTTTGTTTGTTTTTTTTCTCATGGTGGTTTTTTTTAAAGTTATATTACTCCATGCCAGCAATTTTATAATGACAGACTCTCCCCTTTCCTGTTAGTTTATATTTAGTACTGAAAAATTTCCCACATACATATCTGTAAATTGTGAAAAATAGCCCCTTTCTACCAGGTATGTATTTTAAGGTATCTTTAAGTAAAATAAAGATACTCTCTTTTCAGCACTTGTGAAGCCACATCTGCAGTGCTGGATCCAGTTCTGGGTTCCCCAATACAACAGAGAGATGGAACGGCAGGAGAAAATCCATCAAAATGTCACTAAGATGATGAAGGAATTGGAGTTTCTCTCCTATAAGTAAAGGCTAAGACAACTGTGGCTGTTCATCCTGGAGAGGATAAGGCTTAGGAGCATCTTATAAATGTGTGTAAATACCTGAAGAGAGGGCACAAAGACAAAAGAGTCAGGTTCTTTTCAGAAGTGCCCGGTGACAAGAGTCAATGATCACGAACTGAAACACAAGAGATTCCTTTTGAACATTAGAAAACACTGTGAGAGTGATGGAGTGCCAGCACAGGTTGCCCAGGGAGTTTTTGGAGTCTCTATCTGTTGAGATATTCAAAAGCTGTCTGCAGAGGGTTTTGGGCTGCCCTGCTCTAGGTGGCCCTTCTTGAGCAGGGGGTTTGAGCAAGATGACCTCTGCAGTCTCCTTCTAACCTCAGCTGTTCTGTGGTTCTGTGATTCTTTGAAATGCCAAACTTCATGATTTTGGGTTGAAAGCAAAAATCTCTAGTATCTCAGAAATACAGCCATGCTGACCTCCTAATAAATTTAGCATCACTGGAACATTGCAGTCTCTAGTTGTTTCTATTCCCCTCTTCTTTCTCAGGTCATATATGTATGTATTGTAGTAAATTCTGGATTTTCAAATAGCAGCTTTTATATTCTCGGTGATCAATACAGAAGGATATTTTCTTCTGCTGCTGCTTTTCATGCTTTTCATGCAGATTAGTTTGAGCACTATAAAGACGTTTATCAGATTCTTGGAGACAGATGTGGATTTACTGGGAGGTGCAGAGGTTACAGCCTTTCCTCTCTTGAGGTGCCACTTGATACAGCACACCTCAGGCTTTATGTGGAGGCTTCTTTGCACCTCCCAAGTCCAAACCAGTTGAATCCATCACTTTACTTATGTTTAACTACCTCAGACCTTCAGATCCCCAAAGTGCTGTCAGACACCTACAGCTAGCTATTTATTTATTTAGACTTATGGTAGTTGCACAAGCAAATGTAGTTCTCATCTAAGAGGCTTTGCTGATTACAAGCCCTGCTTACTCACAGAAAGGTAATTTACTGCCTGCAGGGCAGGACTCGGGTATACCCAAGCTTCCTGGACAGCTAAATGGATCATTCCATTCCAGTGCTCATTCACTTGCTGGCCTCTCTCAGACTGTTTGCAAAAGCACTTATCCTGCAAATGCTTACTCATGTAAGCTGTAATACTCTCATCAGAAAGTAAGTGGGGCTTGCAGACATTAAGATTTTTTTTTTAAGTGAGTAAGCACTTTCAGGGCAAAACCCAAGGGCATCAGAAATTATGATAACTTTCTGCATAGTACATTGGCTATTTTTATCTTGAAATCTGGATCTTTACATAACTTTCTATTAAATTGTTTGATATCTCCTCTTCCTAGACCAGTCGAAGCCCAACAGCAGACATTCTTATGGTTCAAAGCATTTTCTAATGACTCCCTATAAAATGAAATGAAACATCAGCCTGAATTATAGCTGTGATCTGCTTCTAAGTTTCTTTTTAAGCACTAAATTATATCCTAGCAGTGACTGTGTCCTTTCTTCTGTCCCTCTGAATCTCACTTTAAGCTTATCAAATAACTGCTTTAACAAAAGTTGGCATTGAGGTTCATGACTTGTCCTTTTAAAATGAGATTGTTTACAAATGTCTTCCAGCACCTAACATGAAAATGTGCTTTTTCATCTTCAAGGGTAAAGAAGAAAATGAAGATGTGCCTATGCAGGGGCAGCTTTGCCACAAAGACTGAATGATAGTCATTAAAGCAAAAAATTCACTAATTTGATGAGTGGAGGGCTGTGATCTACCCAGACAGACATTAACTGGTACGTATATGCTTGACTTGCTGCTGCTGCTATTACCAGTCTTTTTAATGGTACTCTGACTGCCTTTAAAAGCAGGTTTCTTGTAAGAATGCTTTCATATCTCAAACAGTTCTGGTGATTTCACTCTTCAGCTATTTTCTTCCTTCAGCAGTTAAACAGTCTTTATAAACTCGAACTCCAGAAACATTAAAGCAAAGGGTGATGTTTTGCCAAGCCATATGTTCTTAAATGGTGTATTTTATGAAGTTGATAATAAATACTTTAAGGCATAGCAGCTAAAAAAAATTCCAGCCTAATGTAAGCAGGTACAGTTCCAGTGATTTCAACATTAACATTAGGGATGAATTTAACTGTCTATTTTCACTCAGGACTGGGTATAGTGTTCAAACTGTGTAGGTTTCATTGACATTATATTTTGGGCTAAAATCTAGAATAAAATTACATTTTTTCTACTCTACTCAATTTAAGAATTACTTCACTCTATTTCCAGCTTTATTGCTTTGCAGAAGTATTAAAATGCTGCTATAGAGTGTTCACTAGGTATAAAATCTTGCCTGGTATTTGATCATTTTCCTATCTCAACAGCTTTTTAAAGACATTGTTCACCTGCAAACATTTTAATCTTCTTTTAAATGAATAATAAACTTAAACCTCTAATACGTGCACGATTCTACATAAAAACACCAACTGTAGGCCATAAGATGACTGTTCAATTGAATCATAAGTTGCAATATCAGGTAATCCCCAAGTAAGAAAAGCTTTTAGTCTTGCTACTTGGTATGCCAGAGAAATATAGACAACTTCAGATAGTTAAAGTAGTGATGTTTCCTTTATACTTGTACAGATACGCTGCACAGATGTTGCTTATCTAAGCTTTGGTGAGGAGAGAACAGATAGCTTGGACTGCCAGGCTGAGGGTTGGTCTTACTTGGTCACCCACTTTTTCTCCATCTAGAAAGTTGTTTTTGGAGGTGGCTCTCCTTCTGCCCTCTCTTTCTTTAGATGTGAAACAAGAAGGTTTTGAATGTTGGTGGATTATAAGTTGTTCAAAACTTCCTTTTGTTCTCACTCCTTTACTGGACATCTACTTTCTCTCTTCTTCCTAGATTGTATTCTATCCTGCACTCTACCACTTTAAATAGATATCTGAGGTGTGAGGTGATGATATGAGGGTAAAACTCATCCTTACAGTGCAAATACTCTTTTCACATTATTTGAAATTTTTTAGATTGCAATCAAAATTGAAAAAATCTATTTATGTCAGGAAACTATAATCTCATCATAACCAGAATTGAGAGGGTATCATGGCATCTTTCTGATTTTGTTTTTCACCTTCAGATAACCACAAATTTCCATGTGAATTGCAACATTTAAGAAAAGGTTTTAAAATTCTTGTAAATCTTAAGATTTTTGATTTCCATTCTTCCTAAGGATGTCAATATTAAAGAAGAAAGCTAGAAGGAAATAGCCCTTACTGGCATTTTGCTCTTTAAAATAATGCTGTATTAAATGGAGTAATGTGTTAAAATGCCATAAGCAGACAAACCCAACTCATTGATCAAAGGATACTTTTTAGTTAGTGGAGGGAAATTTAAAGCATACCTATCATTTTAGCAGCATTAAAGAAGTTCCAGGAACATTAAATCCTTAAGTAATTTATCTTTTTTGAAAAAAAAAAATCTGTTTTTCCCCTCAGATTCTTAAAAAAGGAGATTATAAACATGCTATAGAATTAATAATGAATCATTAGATACTAAGGTTTTATCATTATCTCATTACTATATAGTATTTTGGTTTCTTGTCTCATTACTGAATATGTTTTGTGTTAGTGTATGCCAAGTCATTTCATAATACCATGGATTTTGATAGGAAAGTTATGATAAGTTTTTGAAAAGCAGAGATTGGCCTCATTATTACAACTGCATCTTAATTCTTCTCTAGAACCTATTGAGGGATCCTTAAAAAATAGTTCTGATCTAATTTTATCACTGGTGTAGAAATGAACAAGATATTAAGAAAATAATAGACTACTGATATTTATGGACGGGAAAGACCTACAGGGGAGCTGAAAATTATAAATATTGCTTATAACAGTAGCTAATGACTACCTCCTAAACTAATCAAAAGCATTATTAAATCTTTTCACATTTAAAAATATTGTCCTAATTTGATTTTATCCTCTGAATAATGAAATAGAGAGTTTTTCCCAATGTCATTCAATTTCTTAAATCCCCTGAACTATAAATCTATCTGTGCTTCCCGTGTGACTCCAAAATCACACTGCTTGGAGTCAGAGAGGTTGAGAAAAGAAGTTGTGCTATAAAAGAGACCAGAAAAGATTTAGAGGGAAAAATAAATACACAAAAAAAAAAGTAAAAGTTACTTGTAACTCTTGCAGATAGGAAAATTTTTAAGAAAAGAATTGTGAAGAATCTTGCTAGCAAACAGTGCCAGCAAAATCCGTCCAGGAAGGAAAGGAGACAGTAATTATTTGGCTCTAGTTTTGCCGATGTAACAAATGCAATCTTGATCCTCCTCCTCCACAAATGGCAAAAATCCCATTGACACTGATAGGGCCGATATTTCACTCAATGTGCTTCTGATGCAAGCCTGTCACAATAACCAACCAACTCACACTGCACCCAGTAGGGCTTTTGCTGCTGACTTCACTGGCAGCAGTGCTGAACCTTTTGCCCTTGGGCCATGGGGCTGAAATCAATGAAATATCTGCTTTAAATTAGGTCATGTGTTCCAGTGTTGTTTTTTTGGGTTTTTTTCTTATGACTACATCAGGGTCAGATTCATAATATGACACAGAAATGGAACAATCAGCTTTCAGTGTACACATTAAGGTGTGCATAGATGTGCTGCTGTGTTACAGATTCAATCAATCTGAGCTCATTTCAGCTGTGATGCAATTTCCATTGGTCTCAGTGAAAAAAATAGAAATAAATCTGGCCTATTTTTTCTCTATCAGTGCAAATATAGGATTTTGTGAATTAAAAAAAAAAAACTAAAGAAAGAACACTGGCTTGATGTTGCTTTTTGAATTTGCTTTGAAATAGTTCAACTAACGTAGATGAGTAATGTGTACTCAAAATTGGCGTTAACAAGCTAAACACCTTGTTTGCGGTCTCAAATATTGAAATAAAAATGCTAGAAGCTAAAGACCATCTAGTAATAATGTGTAATTTGCATGAGCATAGTAGTTTCGTTTAGAGGTCAAAACTTTGATGTAATAGAACCCCTTTTCAAAGGAAAATGTAGCCTAAAGGGTGTGGAGTGGGGACCACACTTCATTTTAGAAGCCTAGGAGAACATCTCACTGAGATTCTTACAAATTATGGTTATTTTTTTAGAATGCAAAAATGGAAAAGTACTAAAATATTGTAATGTAAGAGAAATGTAAACATTTCTAATTGTTATTCTTCTGTGCACGTGTGTGTGTGAAAATACATGCAGAATCTGTGATGTCCAACAGCATATTTTTGCATAATGATAATTCTATATTCCTTTCTGTAGCTGCAAGTGGAGCATTTTTTTAATAGAAATAAGCAGCATTTTAGTATTTCTGCTTTACTTTAAGGGCAATAATTGTCATTGCCATGGTTTTTGAAGATACATAGCATACATTATCAAGTACTTAAGTGGTGTACTTTGACATTGTATGTGAAGAGGAGAATTTGTAGTCCAATATGATAATTATGGGGACAAAAGCCAACCCAGCTAACAGTAAATATCTAACTTGCAAATGAAGACGCACTGGGAAAAGATAGACTAGATTGGGTGATTGGATTTTCACAGAAACCTTTTTTTTAAATTGCTTTTTACATTTATTTAGTTTGATTAGTTTATTTATTTTGATTCAACAGTCAGTGCTTGCAGATTGTTCTCCATTAGCAAGTGTAATTTTCATTTTTCTCTTTCTACTCAACCCATTTTTCTCTGGTCCTATGTTCTGTACTGCATGTTTATGACCTCTTTCACTTTTATTTTACAAGCAGTGGGAGAACAGATGAAATTACTCTGTTTTCCATAAGGATGTGTTAACCCTGAGCGCTGGAGCCTGATGCAGATCTCTTTGAATCAATGTGGGTTTGAACAGATAAAAATGTACAGTGCAGCATTTTACCAGCACACTGGCACAAAAGCAGTTTGCACAGCACTGCTGCACCGCTTTGAGCCTTGATCCAGCCTCATGAGTTGCTAGGCTGGGTCTCAAATTCCTTATTGTCCCTGGCTAGTGGATATGACACCAGCTCAGCTCAGCTCTAGTTCATCTACCTACACAGAATATAGGTAAAAAGTAGGAAGCTACCAAACCTTTATAAAGTCTTGTTTCCTGTTGAACAAAGCCGTGTCCAATATTTGTCTTCCATATCCTACAGCAAAATTATCTTTGCAGAACACCACCTGTACTAACTTCACTGTGCAGTGTAATTAAAAACACATTCATGTCATATAGGGCTCATGTAAACCTATAAACACTTAAAGTCAGAGGGACTCCTCTAAATCTGTTCGTAGAAAGATTCTCTCTCTGCCAGTGTGTTCTTAACTCTTATTTAAGCCAAGGCTGGTTACCCTTTTTGGGAATATTCCAAAAGAGCTGAGAGTGTTGTTGTTCAGATGGATGTGTCTGTACTTCCTGTTCAGACACACAAATGTTTTTAACATTGTACCCACTGCAGATTACAACTTACAGGTGAAGATTTCTTGGATGCCTGATAAGGAATATACATTCCCTGGAATCTTGAACGAAGCACACTTCTTGGTGACTCAGTATTAAGCCTGGTATTTGTGAAGTCATGGAAGTGACTCCTAAGCTTAGACTGTGGAAAGTAAAGAGTACTCTACTGCAGAAGGAAAGCCCAGTCACTAGGCAAAAGACATACAGAGCTCTGGTTTGGATCACAGAGCAGTGCATTAAGCTGCAGAAAACTGTACAAGGTAAGATAAAGTCTAGAGTAAGGAAAAGGATAGAGGTATTGCACTGAGTAACATTACTGCACAGGAATTTTAAAGATTTGGTTGACACACATCATGAACCAATAGAATGGCAAATTCCCTAGCTCTGGGGCGTAATACCTAGGAAGAATGGCTAATATTGAAATGTATGTTTGGACTAACCACCTAAAGGCAAAAGGTGACTTTTTGCACAAAGGCCAAAGTCAGCTTTGCAAGCAAAGATTTATGTGAGAAGCACCATGTGAAAGTAGCCTCAGTTCCCCCGTGCGGTGAATGTCTGCACCTCAGTGGGATAAAAGGGTTTCTGAAAATGAGGGGAATTTATAAACCACTAATTTTATCTAGATTCTTTCACCAGCTCTCCAAGGATGCTACCAAAGGAATCCCAAGTGACATGGCATGCAAAGTAGAGAAAGACTTTGGGAACTGAAAGGCCTGGTAAAAGTGTGCAGTTGTGAGGTACTGTGACAATGCAGAAAATGTGCACTTCTGGGTGCTTTTTGCATATTCCACATGAATGTATATTTTACAAGGATACCACTTTATATGGGTTTTCATTGTTCACAGACATGGCAGAATGCTCAACCGGAGTGTATTTGCACCAGAAAACTGAAAAGATGAAACACTTGTTCTACCAAGAAGGGAATTTGTTTCTTCCATAGGGATATCCAACGATAACAATTTTTGCAATTGACATTAGGGCATCCTATCAACAGACATGAGAGGATGAGGGAAATTTTTTTCTTTTTTGCAGTAGGAAAATTTTCTTACAGCTTCTGTTTGAGGATTTCCTATTTCTACAGCTGGAGATGGTACTGTTACTGTCAGGTTGGGTCTAAAACAACAAGTGCATTAAAAAAAGCCTTGTGTGCTCAAGGGAAATTTATGGGGCCACGTGTAAATGTAGTAATGATATTCATCTGTAGTTGACATATCAAAGATAAATGTCAACTTATCTATTTGTTAATGGATCTATTAAAAGCTGTGTTTATACTTTCTGTCTGGTTTTTTTTCTCAAGCACTTACACACAGATGGATTGTGCAAACAAATACTTCATTAATCGCAGGACTCACAGCCAAGGGAACACTTTTCAGTCCAGAATCCTGTCAATTAACCCGATTTAATTGCTTTCTTGATCCACCCCCACTTTTTAAACAGTTATTTTTAGGTTTTTGTACAAGACCAGAGGGATGCTGAGTAAGTCTATATGATTGAAGGACTCTATACGTCCCATTTTATTAAGAAAAATACAATCTGTGCTCTCAAAATGGCACAGCACCATGGAACATAGAACAACACAAACACCAAATCCAAAAGCCTAATTAGAATGAGTCACTGAGGCAAAGTTGACACAAACAGCCTGAGATTCCCAAGCTTGAGTGAGGTGGTGAGGGGAGAAGAATCCTTTCTAAATATGATAACCATTTTGTTTAAAATAATTTCTAAGGTACTTTTTTTCCCTACTACGAAACAGCTGCTTTTTCGGTATCAACAGTTTAAAGAAATTTGTCTTTAAGCTGAAATAATGATTCGTTATATGTGGAGTTGCAACATACACCCATAGGTTTGCCACTTAGACACACAAAAAAAAAAGTTTTGATTGGAGAGCAGTCTGAGTCTGGAGTTATGTAATACAAAACAGAGCTTTTTCCGCACCTAGCTGTATAACATAGAAAGAACTACTTAGCAGTTGAATATAACATGTGCAGTGCAAATAATCAACCTGATTTTTTGAGGGAGAAAACAAAAATTTTCTTAGACCAGAAGCTAAACCTGAAAACAGACAGCAACTGAATCTTTTGCTATTTCTTAATGACTAAGAACAAAAATGTGAATTTTCAGTTTGATCTTGAATGGTCTTTTCCATAAGTGAAAAACCAAGGGGTTTAAAAAGATGCATTTAATCTTATATTTTTGAGAGCTGTATTGCTGCCATGTGGTCAAATGTTTGACTTCTGAATGAAATTTTGTACAATAATTTCACAAGTTACAAGCCAGTAGAATATTGCCTATAAAAACCTAACAATTTAATATTTTCTCTTCTATTATCTCACTAGTATATGTTTCATTAACCTTGGCAGGTATATATGACATTTCAAATTAATTAGATGAAGAGGTTTTGCCAGACATGTTTCTGGCATGGTGTAAAGGATTAATCATGTGATGCCATAAGACTTTGCAAACGAATACTGACTTTTTTTTCCTTAGGGTGAAAAAAGAAGCCACACTTTAAATAATATTTACTGGGTATCAGTTATTGAACCTATGAAACTGTTAAGGCTACAAGCATTTTTATCTATGTTGTTAGTTTTTCAAATGTTCCCAGATAAGAAAGAGAATTTTTAGTAACAAAAACTTAAGTGTGATGTTGTTTATACATCAACACATAGGGATCTCTTTTCCTTTCAACTTTCTCAGACCCTCAACAGCTTCCTATAAATCCATGTCATTTGAACAATTCTCTTATCTGTGAAAAACCCCAGTTTGCCATTAATCAGACAGAATTAGCATCTGCTGAAAAAAACCATGATTGAGAACAATGTCTTCAATATATCTCTCCAAAGAAACATTTAATGGTTCAGTCCTTCTGAACAATGTTAAAATAATAACTTAAGCCTAAACTCTCATTTGGTTTTCTCATTATGCTCACTGAAGCTAATGGGACTATATGCATGCTTAAGCATATACTCCAGGGCTTTCCTTATAGGCTGTAGTTCAGAATGGCAAGGGGATAATATTTAATCAAGGAAGCAAGTTTTAGTTCAAGCTTCCACCGCACTGTTATGTCTAATAGTGAAGGAAATTATTTAAAAACTGCTGGCACTCAGTCCTTATTCATCATGATCTCAAAACCACAGACTGGTCTATTACATTTTTCTGCTACTTGAAACTGGGAACATGAAAAGTTGCAGGACTGTTCCCGCAAATCCCTTGCTTGCAAGAACAAGCGCTTACAGGGTTGACCTGAAAATGCTGAAATTCTTTCTGAGTTTTCACTGGAAGCCAGGCAGAATCAGGGACTTAGAGTGCAGGCACCCAGCGTGGCACCTGGTTTGTATATAAGCTCAGTCAGAATCCAGATGTGGTTAGTATGTCTGTTTAAAACCCCCTGTGAAAAACAGTTTTGCAGGATCTCTTGGGAACATATCTAATGAGTAATAAAGATGTGTCTACCTCACAAATGTAGCTTGGGCCACTATTTTAAATTTAGTTTCAAGTTAAAATAAGGCTAAAAAAGAAGATTTCCCTTTTAGTCTATAGCCTTTATAATGGGTAAAATACTTATGTAGAAAGTGACAAATTCTGGTTCAAAACACTTTTCTGCCATTTAAGAATTAAAATTACATCTGTTTTAGGAATAGATATTAGCCATTGACACTAAAGACTTTTCCAAAAGGATGGGGCAGGTTTTCAGGATTTTAGCTGATTATAGATCGTACTTATTATACGATATAGAAATTCTTACATGATAAATAATTGTCATATTTATGTCATAGGAAAAAAAGTCAGCATCACTTCATTAGGAAGAGCTGTGCAATTTTTCCTTTTGCTCCCTGCAGTATTTATGTATATTACATATAGGAGTCTCTAAATAGCTTTGTGAACTGCCAGGTTTCTAATTCTTGATAGAGTTCACTTTGATCCATCTTGAAGGTAGGTCTGCCCATAGACCTATAGCATGACATAACTGACTCTTTTGGTAGTGAGGTGTTTATAATTTAGACATTGCATTCCCTAATTTTAGGTGATTTTGCTTTGTGTTTGATATGTCTTATGCATTAAGATTTTCTCCTTTGTCTTTACTGAGGCAAGTTTCCTGTTGACAGAGTCAGGAACAGAAATTAAACAAGGTAAGCTGAGTTTTGGTCAAAACTGAGTTTCTCTATATTTGAGATTAGGATGTAGAAGATATTAACCCAGTCCTGGGGATGGGAACATTAGCTAATATTTTTTGTGCCTTGGGTTTATCATATTCCTACTAGGCCCTTTACATTTATTCATCTAATGTTGAGTGTACCTCAGTATTATATTGTTCAAAATATTTTTAAAATATTCCCAAATCCTTTGAAGTAATGTGACTTTATCAGGTGCAGCATTTCACATATCTTCTTTTGTTTTTTCTATTGCAAAGTATGTAAATGTACATCAAAACATGATATGTTTTAGAAATTGTTTCCTTTTGTGGAATGAGTACTTAATATTGCTGTTTAAGTATGAGTGAAACAACTGATTGTAGTGTCAGTCTAAGAGGGTGTTGCATTGCTTTGTTGAACTGCTGCAGCTTTTAATATTCAGACTTTTTGTCTCAGGTCTCTTAGAGCAGTGCTGTGCAGAGTCATTCAATAAGTGAAGAGGGACTCTAAGTATGTAGACTTGAATTATCAATATTTATTTACTGTTGTGTGGGGGTGTGTATGCAGCGGTGCTGAAATGTTTATTGAGTTTGATTTCTGAAAACAAATGTATAGCCTTGTATTCAGAAATAAAACCTGGTTTATATGCTTTACGTGTTTGGTTTTGGCAATGCTAGCTTTTTATTCCTGTATTTTGAGGTCTGGAGTGACCTAGAATGAACTTTTCTGCCATTATATCTAACACATCTAACAGAGCTATCCCATGGGATTAAAAAAACACATTAAGAACAACTGTTTTAACAAGTTTTAACTCTCTGATTACTGACAGGAATCGTTGCTTGGTTTATTAGCATAAACCAAGGAATAACTTAAGTGGAGATGAACTACCAACTTAAGAAACAAGTAAGTTACACATGACGAATATAACTCTGTATCTATATAAGGAATGCCTCTGAGAGATATAGGATTATGAAATCCTGAAAGACACAATGTATTCCTGTTGAAAATTATGGGATAAAAATAGCAGAGGCAGATTTGAAACAGTTCTGTGCATATCATTTCTTAGTTGTAATGTAGTTAAACAGAAAAAAATAGGAAGTCATGCATCCGTTTTACGAACTCTATTTGTAGTTTTTTGGTATCTAAAAGTCAAGTAGTTCCATGGTCTGTATCTGACTTGTCATGTATTTCCATATCCTTTAGTCCTGTGGCTATTAAACTTGAACTTGAAAAAAATGTATTGGGAACTCAAAAGGTGTCAAACACTAAACAGTATTTTTATCTCTAGTCTGTAGGAAAGGCAGAGTCTGGTTGTGACAGGCTAAAGCAACCTCTGAGAGTAATGTTGCTTTCCTGTGGTCATCGTCAGGGCACTGGCTCCTGGGAGCAGTGTGTTACACAGCTCAGCTTTGCACTGGGTAAATTAGAAGCTGCTTCTTGTCTCTTGTCCCCATTTCCTACAGAGGACATACATGCTGTTTTCCTTTTCTGTATTCATGCAGTACTGCGGAAATGCTGACTTTGACCAAGACTGGAAGATCAAATAGGTAAGGCCAAAATGTATCCATCAGAACTGTGCCTGGTGGTAAAAGCCCCCGTTGCTGCAGAGGCAGCAGGGAAGAAGTGCAGACAACAACCCTCATCTTGCATTTCACACAGTTCTGGCCTCTGTCAGCCTTGAGATGTGCCAATCAACTAGACAGCACATGACCTGACATGCATCATAATTGTGAACATCAGCAGTATCTGCTTCTGACTCCGAGATGAGATTGCGTTTCTGGTATGTATATGAAGAAAAAAGCTTTCATAGAGAAAGGGCATACGTTGGTCAGTCTCCTGAGAGGTTGAAGTCATTCTTCCACCTCTGAACCTTTTCTTCTGCAGGCCAAAAGGGCAAAGTTGCAAAAATTCTATTATTCAGAGCAAATAGGTTTCAAGGAGGCTAAATATTGTATTGTAGTGTGATAGTTCTCTCTATAGCCCATCAAAGAAGAAGGAAGCAGTAAGATAGATGTGTCGTGAAGTAATATTGCAATAACCTAGGAGCTTGTCAACATGCTCTGTTGGATGGTCAGGCCATCAGTGATAATGTCCTGGAATTCTGCTACTGAATCTAACAGAGCTGTGTCCATCCCCTCAACTCTAAAAGATCCCTGGATACTGTATGAGTCCAAAATTAAAAGGAATAGACAATAGTTTCTGAACAGAAATTATTCCATTAGGGACTAATGAAAGCACCAAAGAAACTTGAGGAATGATGAAGGCAACTACAAATTCAAAAAGTTATATGCTGACTAGCAGGGAGCCTAACAAAGGTCTGGGAACCAGTGCTAATCATCAGGAATCTCCTGTACACCTAATTCCAAAGGAATTTCCTTTTTTTCATTCCATATTCTTCTTTGATGTTACATAGAAGCAGTGCACAGAATGTTTTGTTAAAGCAGTTGTTAGATATCTGTTTACACTTGAAATATTAATGTAGCTGTTCTTTCAAGAATTAGGTGGTTATTGAAGTAGAGAGGGAAATACAGACCAAGTTATATAATTTTGAGACATGTCTTTCAGAGCTGCAAATCTGTCTTGCTCTGTTCTCTTTACCCAAATCAACGCTTTTCGACTAAAAGCCAGGGAAAAGCCATATAATGCAGTTGTGGTGAATTTAATGGGTGATTAGAGCTCCATAACTGTATGAGTTTGGTTACATTAACATGCTGCTCAGTATGTAGTATAGGCTGTGTCTGATGCTCTTTCGGCTCCTGCAGTTAGGGCTCAATCCCCAGACATCATATTCAAGCATAACTCCCATGGAATAGAGAATGAAACCCTGAATTATGGCCACAGAAACGAAGAACAAACAAACAATTCACAGCTGCTAGTACCATAAAATCTGGATGAGGTTTCCTGCAAGTTCCTGCAACCTGCCATATGCCAGAGGGACGCTACAGATATTGTGGCTGTTGGCAGGGAAAGGCACAGCCAGGAGAGGTAATGCTTCATTCAGCAGGTTCCTCTTGCAGCCCCTGGCAATAGGTTTTCTGCAGTTTCTTACATAGCTGCAAGTAGATACTAAGGCTGCTGAGGCTATGTCTGACTCACTGAACCTTTAAGAAGGAGATGGGTGAAAAAGAGCTTGTCTTTTTTTTTTTTTTTTTTTTTTTTTTTTTTTTTTTTTTTTTTTTTTTTTTGTTTTGTTTTGTTTTGTTTTGTTTTGTCTTCTCCAGGGCAAGTTCCCACTGCAGGACAAGGGTTTTATTCTAGTTAGGATATGAGACATACATTCCTGTAAGGACAGTTGTAATCCCAACTGTAAGGACTAAATTCTCAGTTCAGATTCTATTGTGATATTCAGTAATATTAAACTGAATTCAGTTTCATTGTGGAAAGAAGTAGAAAGATCTCTTCAAACTTTCTTAGCATAGCTATTTCTTTCTTAAATTATGTGGTAATTAAAAGCTGAATTTTGCCTTTTATGAGTGACCTTCTAATTCTTCTCTCAAAGATCCCTGGGCATAACTTTGCTCTATATTTATTTAAAACCCTGCTCCTCAGGGTATCCAGAGGAGAAGCCCTAGTAAATACCTGAGAGCAGTGTGCCCTCTTGGGATCCTGCCTCTTGCACATCCTAAATATTATCTGTCTTTGGCTGCAGCTCTTTAGTAGCATTTCTGTTTCATTAGCTAACAAGAGGGACCAAGAGGCACCCCTGCAATAATTCCATAGCTTTGAAAACAGAAATTTCTTTTACATAAGATTTATTTTTCAGTCACTGAAACATGGCTGACCTGAAAAAGCAGTAAACATTCAGTTTTTCTTTATACTTTATAATTTATACTTTATACTTTTACAACTATTATTTCATTTAGAAACCTCCCTGTTTATTTGTGAGCTACTCAGTTGTGGTACCTGGAAATACGTACCTGTATCTCTCTAAATGTTTGCTCGTTGTATTAGTGATGTATTTGTACATGCAGTTGCCCCAGCCAGCTTTAAGTTACGTAGTGAAATATTGAAATATATTATGCATTAATACTGAGATAAATGAACTTGAGATTACAAATCTTGTAGTTTTTCTGTATATTGGATGAAAAGACAAAAATGTGCAGACAAGTCTGTCCTGCAACAACATTTCAGAGACAGGACTGTGATTCAAGTAACTCCCTCTGATCAGATTTGAGTAAAAGTTTGAAAAAAATGGACTTTTGGCAGGATGTTCAATATGTAATAGGATCATTTAAAATTTGAGCTTCTAGAATAGTAGCTTAAATGCTCTAAGATCAAAGCTGTATCCTGTGGGCTTTCTAAATTTCCATATTTGTCTGCCTGGTGCATCTCTCCAGCAGCCCCATTCTTTGGGCAGACCCTTGATTGCTTTTTGCAGTCAACTGGATCAAAATCTATGCAGCATGAAAAGCGTAGGTGCAGTTTGTGAATCGTATCTTCTGTACTACCCATTGGAAATGAATCCCTTCACTTCCACTTGCTAGAAAACCTTTCTGTGTTACGAGTAATAGTTAAAGGAACAGAGGTGCGCAGAAAGAAGCATAGGCAAGGGCATAGGGAACAAAAATGTTGCTTTGTAGTGTAACATTGTTTCACAGTTATCTATTTTTTCTCTAGTTTCTAGGAGTAGGAGAAACAATATTACACTTAAAAGAAAGATTCTGGGACTTCAAGTGGCTTTAATTTTTGCATACGTAACCTAAAAATTAAACTTTGTAGACACGAGGGTGTCACTATTTCTGCTTCACTGAATGTGATTGTAGTGGCTGTCTTTTTTTGTCAGACTTCTGGTACTAAGATCTGTCATCATTGCACATTCTTTTTTATGACTCTATCTAGCCTTTTAAACCTACCCCTAGGTTTGTGAAATAATTATGAGCACAAGAAGCCAGAACCATGACTTGTTTAAGATTAGCCTTGAAGTCTGCCTCAAACAGCCCTGACCAGCAGCAGTCTTATGGTTTTGGGCTGGTGGGGATCCTTGCTGCCCTCTGTGCAGGCACAGTATCCTTGCTGGACTTGTGTGTGCATAGCTGCCCCTGGCACGTGGAAGAAATAAGACTCAGATTATACGTAATATAAAATTGTTGTAGGGGTGGACACTGCTATTATCAAGGCAAGAGCCACCACAGCCTAACTCCTGCTCTGTGCCTTGTGTTGTAGCTGCAACCAAAGACACCCTGCTGTTTTTCCAGCACTAGGAAGCACAAGAGGAGCCTACACTGGATGACCCAAAACAATGCATGAAAACAGCTGAGGTTGCTGTGAAAGAGCAAGCTGGGGGATGAGTGCCAGTTCAGCTGCTTTATTGCAGCTTTGCACCTGCACAGAGCAGAGTAGGGCAGCTGCAGACAGGTAAGTTAGTGTAGTAAAAAAATAAAAAAAGAGAAAAAAAGCAAAAGAGGTGCTGCTTGTTATTCAGCTTTTGTGTGGTTTGTACAAAATCTATTGTAATGCTTCATAACCTCAAGGCATCTTCTGGAAGGGCACAGATTCCCATGTGGAATGTGAAGTGGTGGTCTGCAAGGAATCAATGTAATTTTGTGAACTGCTTTTCTCAATTTGACCAGGTTAGGAGAAGCACATGTCATCAGAACAAAAATAACACTAAGAGACAATTCATGCTAATGGTAAATTATGAGGATGTTGACACCAAGTATTGGATTGGAAGGTGGGAAGGGACAGAAGAGTCCAAGGCTTCTGGATTAGAGGTGAATTGCTACCTTGCAATTCAGCTGAAGCCTTCCCAATTTGGGGTCATATCCTCAGAGAGTCTGACAAGACAGCATGTACTGTGTATTTCCCTTTCCAAAGGAAGCGAGTATAATAATTTCAGCACTGAGAACTGGTACTATTGGAAATACTTCCATAATATTCTTAGGTAAAACAACAGATGCCTAAGCAAAAAAGCAAGTATGGCAGTGCTCCTGTTTGTGAAGGTCTGAATAAGTCTGTTCAGCAAAAGCAAAATTTAGAACATGTGTTCAAACCACCAGTCTGTTTTGTGCTTATGTGCAAAGAACATGTTAAACAGAGTGATATGACACCCAAATACTCATTTGCCAGTGGAAAAAACAGCCCCAAGTTAATACATGAAGACAGTTGTACATCTTCAGTGCTAAATGAGCAGGAAACATAAACAAGACTAAACAGAAATTAGCTTGAAACCTATGATGCTATGCTAAAGAAATGACAGTATGAAACACAGAAGTAACTCTTCAGTATTATCATTTTATTATATCTGCACTTTGCTTTTCAACAGAGGCTTCTCATATTATCGGTTCCACCTTTTGTTGGCAAATGATGAAGTGTGATGATCTGTCAAATCACAGGTAGTACACTGAACAATAATATTTAAGAATACTTCTGTCCCTTTACTCTTTAAGAAAAAGAAAAATATTTAATGTTGACAATAGAAAAATCAATCTTTCAAGAAGGGGTTGCAAATATGTTTTTTCAGCTGTGGAAGTTTCTGCAAAGCTGTCTTCTCACAATGACAAATTAAGTATGTAAGATTGGTAAAAGTCTTATTTTTCTTTTTCTTTTTCCTTTCTCCCACCTCCCCCCATTTATTAAGGCTGTTCTGGAATATTAAATCTGCATACAACTACTGCAGACTTTTCCTCCTCACTAATACTTTGTTTTATATGCAATATATTTTTACATCATTTAAAAATATTGCTCTCTATGAAACGCTTTTATACTCTATTTTTCATTTGCATTCCAAATAATTGCTGTAGGATTTTCTTATTCTTAGCAAAAGGAGATACATCCCCAGATGTATTTTCTTTTGTTTTTCTTTCTTCCTTCTCCCCTGTGTAAATGCTCCTATAAAAGTAGATTTAACAAAAGACCATTCATTATAAAAAACTTCCTCAGCAGTGACATGATACACCACACACCCACTTGTGTAGTCTTTATCAATAACAACAGAAACAGTGTCAAGTGATAAAAATATATGTGATTTAAATCAGCCATTTTGGGAGTATATTTATTCAAGACCCTTCAAGTGGAGATGAATAGCAGGTTTCTAAATGTGGTATTATGAGGGTAAGCAAATGAGTCATTATTTGTATTCTAGAGCAATAGAGTTGGGCAAGAACAGCACTGCAAGAGGGAATAAGCAGCCATATCTAACTGTTTATTCTATTACATTCATCACCACAGGGTGTATCTGTGCATGTGAGGTCAAGGTCAGTGATCCTTGTTCACATGAATCATTCTCAGTGCTAATGAAAAACACCCCTGATGCAGCGTGTTCGAACACCAACAGCTTCAGCAGACTTCTGACACTCCTGACTCACTTCTGCGAGCCAGAATTCACAGGTGAGGCAGAACGCCTGGGGTGGGGGGCATTCAGGGCTTGGGATGGATGACAGCTTAACAGGGGCTGTTGGTGGAGATTGGCATTGAAAAGAAGGAGGATAATTTTTGACTGGAGGACAAAACAGTGCTGCTGTGGGCCAGCTATGACTCCTTTACACCTTGGCTGTTTGAGTTTCAAAGCTGAAGAATCTTTCAGAATGAAAAATTAATTAAAAAAGCACAGCCTGGTTCTGAGTTAGTTTCCAAATGATTAAGTTCTAAAGTTATGATAAAAAATCCTAATTATCTTTCTCCACAAGTTTCTTGAAGTTAAGGAAATGGAGATGGAATATAGTGGCACATGAAGAAGGGTTTGTTTTTCTTCCTTCCCCTCCTCGCCTTTCAATCAGTGCAAATTTTGCATAAATTTTCTCTGCATTTCAGTGTCCAGATAGAAAGAAGGATACATTTTGTCGAAGTGCTGATGACATATAGATATATGTGTATGAAAAATTAAAAATCAACCATGGAATAACTTTTCAGGGCAGCTGTAGTGACTACGATAATTTGATATGCAAGTGGATTTATTACTAAGATTACAAACAAAAGTTATGCGCGTTACGTTTCTTGCACTGCAGTAATCCTTCTAAAGAAATTTTGGCGGCCCTCGCCAAAGCCAGGGGAGGAACTCGATGGCCAGAGGAGTCCCCGGGACTCCAGCGAGGAAGAAGAGGGTGCTCCGCGGAGGTGAGGGAGGGAGGGAGGCAGGCTGTTGTCTCACCACACATGGTCTAGTGGGAAGTGGGAATCTCAGGTTGAGTTACTCATCGGTATGGAGTCAGGAGTGTGCACAACCAATGATTTTGATGGCAGGAGGTAACGTACACATGTTTTTCAGGGAAGGTGCTGTAGGAGGACTTGCCGGCGGGCAGGAGGAGGTTTGTGCTGAGGGCTGTCATTTCCCAAGCGTGGAATTCTTCTGATCCCAGGAGCCCATCGCCGCCGCCTCCGATGCTCTTCCTCCCTCCGGTACGAGGAGGGGGCAGGCGGCGCACGGACCCGGCCGGGCAGGGGGGCCGGGCGCAGTCCCTAGGGCTGCTCCTGGAGCCCCGGGGAGCGAGGCGGGGGGCGCGGGGCGGTGCTGCCCGGGCTGGGCGCTGCCCCCCGCGCTGATTGACACCGGCCCGGGC